>CM060448.1:177990503-178299025 GCA_030545235.1 Helianthus tuberosus | reverse complement strand
TTTTGGAATCATTAACGCTTGTAAATATTATTTTTACTCTAAAATAATATTTATGTATTTTCACAAAATCATCATAAACAGTGTTGTGACAAAATATACTTATCACGTTAATCTTTGTGAAAATCCCACCTCCGAATCTTAGTAATTAAAGTTCTGGCGAAATTTATGTTTCGAAAATATGTCGAAAATAGTTCTAACACTTGTAGTGTAAATAAGTCTAAGTGTTAGGTTTTTAGGAAATTTCGCCAGAGTTTCCTCTGTAACTGGAGGTGGCCACGCTTTCAAGCGTATCATTTTCTTTTAACAAATCAATTCAACAATCTTCTTTATTCAATCAAACAATTTCCGACACATCAAACTAGTCGACAAGTATGTAAATTTGCATAATCGCATGAACTTGTAGTTTTTCCGAATCTATATTGTAAATCCCATTATATTTCGTGGATCTTTATATAAAGTACTTTAACCTCGTAAAAACCTCGTTTTTAGAGAAATCCGTCTTTACAACTTCTAGTTAATTTACCCAAAAATAGTTATTTTGTCGAAACATGTGTCACACAAGTGTTTACACACTTGTGCGCTCTAAATATCATTCTTAGTATTGTAAGATCCGTTTCTTAGAAAACATGATTTCTTTTAAAGTGTGGTCCTTCAAAAGTACCACTTGCAGATACGTAGATCCGCTAGTTTTAAACACCATTGTACTGGTTAAATCACTTTTACACAACTAAAATTCTTTTATACAAGTTCATGCTCTATATGTGGTAGTGTTTCACCTTTAACCCTTGTATCTTTCAAAAACGAGCTTATGTGATGATACGTGATTTTACAAAGTCGGGTTAAACGGAGATCCGAGCTACCACATCATAGATCGGGTCTAGATAAACACATATTTCAAGTCCTACGACTTTTACACAAGTTGTATGCTATTAACCACCACTTTTATAGTTTTTACTAGACTTTAATGCATCATCTTTCATTTTAACAAGATTCAACCGACAATATTCCTTTTACCCACTTTAGATAAGTGTAAAAACAAGTTTTAAGTGATATACCTCTAGCTCAAGGCTAGGGAAGATCTTTGGCGAAAAACGCGTGGATAAAAGCTAACGGTGGAGGTCCTTCGTGTTCCGCTTGCACCAAAGCTCCTAATATGCGACCTTTGACGTATGTATGATCTTGGAATGATGAAGACAAGAACCGAAAAATTGATGGATGGATAGGGGTGCTTGGCCGTAGCTTGTAATGAGAGAAAGAGAGAGCTTTGGTCTTGAGTTGTAAAGTGATAATGATCTTAAGGGTGTTAGTGTTATATATAGGAAGATTAAGGTGTATTATCCAATGGTCCAAATGTCCCCTTGATACTAAGCATGGATTAATAAACAAATCAAATCTTGTACTCTTGTGTCCCCTAGGTTATGGGGCCGGTTCCATTAGGGGGGTGGGTCTAGTTCGGTTTTAACTAGATTAGTTAGGTGATGGTTATGTTAAATAGGTTAAGTTTAGTGTTTAACCTCGTTAGTTATATAAGGTGCGTTATGACGGGTGTTAGGGTAATCAGGGACCCTAACTAGCTCAGAAAAATATAATTAGTGAAAATAGTATTATTTTCATGTTCCGGGCAAAGTCCGGTTGTTCGGTTGGATAGTAATCCGTTAAAGTCTTTTGTAACGCTTTAAAGTGTCGTTATTACATTTTTAGTGACACATTTCGTTTCCAACACTTTAGAAAGTGTCTGGTGTTATTTTCTCATGTTCTGGCACTTTACTAGTCAGCTAGAAGCTGGTTTATTTATTAAAGTGCTGTGTTTGGTACTTAAAGTACGTTTTTGGCACATCCAAATCAGTGTATCTTATCCCTAGAGACGCGGTACCATAACCCTTATATCCCTACACTCACTACCAGTGTAGTCAAAATATATGAGGCTCTTAACAGGCCTTAGAGGCAGTGTCTGCCTGCTGCTGGTTATATCAGCATGTTCACTGTGTATCCGTTTAGTGCTACTGTGCTTTTTGTGCATCAAGTTTGTCACTAGGGTTCAGTATG
Source organism: Helianthus tuberosus (assembly GCA_030545235.1). NCBI lineage: Eukaryota > Viridiplantae > Streptophyta > Magnoliopsida > Asterales > Asteraceae > Helianthus > Helianthus tuberosus. The sequence continues at coordinate 178,296,979 of CM060448.1, read as the reverse complement.
TAATTAATGTAGTGACAGCAATTAAAGTATGATGCGAGTAAGTGCATGTATCAGTATGCAGGTAGCAGTTTATCAGCTAGTTTCAAACAAGCACAGTAATTAAGCAGTAATTAATCATTAATTAAGTTGTACGGATACCTGGTTTAGTGCGGGTTGTCACATTCTCCCCCCGTTAAATAAATTTCGTCCCGAAATTTAAGTTCTGCTTGTAGAAGCAGGGTTCCTAGGAAATAAGTGGGGGTATTTCTCTTTCATCCGGTCCTCATGTTCCCATGTGAATTCAGGACCATGTCTGGCATTCCAACGAACTTTGACGAGTTTGACACTGCTCCGGCGGGTCTTGTTAACTTTCCCATCTGTGACCTCGACAGGTTCTTCTACGAAGTGGAGCGTGTCGTCAATATGAATCTCGTCGGTAGGAATGGCAACGTCAACTTGAGTTGGACTTTTCTTTAAATTGGATACATGAAATGTATCGTGAACACCATTCAGTTCAGCAGGTAGGTCCAACTTGTATGCTACAGTTCCAATTCTTTCCAGAATTTTGGAGAGACCAATGTAGCGCGGATTTAACTTTCCATGCTTCCCAAAGCGTGCCACCCCCTTCCAGGGTGAAACTTTCAATAACACCATTTCTCCGACTTGGAAGTCCACATGCTTCCGGTTTGGATCCGCGTAGGCCTTTTGTCTGTGGCGAGCGGCTTCGATGCGTTTAAGTATTTGCGCGATCTTGTCTGTCGTCTCTTGGACGATCTCGGGACCAGCAAGCTGCCTATCACTCGCGTCAGACCAACATAGTGGTGATCGGCACTTGCGTCCGTATAGGGCCTCAAATGGCGCGACACCAATACTGGTGTGGTAGCTGTTGTTGTATGAAAATTCGACCAAAGGTAAGTGTTTATCCCAGCTACCGCCTAAATCCATAACACATGCCCTCAGCATGTCTTCCAAAGTTTGTATCGTTCGCTCGCTCTGGCCGTCAGTTTGCGGATGGAACGCAGTGCTCAGATTCAATTGTGAGCCAAAAGATTCTTGGAAGGATTGCCATATTCTTGACACAAACCTTCCATCTCTATCAGAGATGATCGAGAGAGGTACTCCATGGCGTGCTATGATCTCTCTCATGTAAATTTCCGCAAGTTTACTAGTACTGTCTTTCTCCTTGATCGGCAGAAAGTGTGCGGATTTTGTTTGGCGGTCAACCATCACCCAAATCATATCATGGCCTCTTGGCGTTCTTGGCAGTTTTGTAACAAAATCCATTGAGATTTGTTCCCATTTCCACTTGGGAATCTCAGGTTGTTGCAGAAGTCCCGAAGGCTTCTGGTATTCCGCTTTAACCTTAGCGCACGTTAAACATTTGCTCACGTAAACAGCAACGTCGCCTTTCATCCTAGGCCACCAATAATAACCTTTGAGATCCTGGTACATCTTATCCGATCCAGGGTGGATAGAGTACCGTGACTTGTGCGCTTCGTCGAAAATAACTTCCCTTAATCCACCAAACAGAGGAACTCAAATCCTTTTCTCAAAACATAACGTTCCTTCCTCGTTTGGTACCAAAAGCTTTTCCATTCCACGGAGATATCCTTCCTCAAGGTTTCCCTCCTTGGGAGCTTCCTTTTGTGCAGCACGAATGCGGGAGGAAAGATCGGTTCGTATGATCATTTCCAAAGCTCTAACCCTTATGGGCTTGATTCTTTCTTTACGACTTAGGGCATCGGCGACTACATTCGCCTTCCCTGGATGATATTTTATCTCGCAGTCGTAGTCGTTTAGCAACTCAACCCATCGTTTTTGCCTCATATTCAACTCCTTCTGGTTGAATATATGCTGTAGGCTTTTGTGATCTGTGAAGATTGTGCACTTCGTACCATACAGGTAGTGTCTCCAGATCTTTAGTGCAAAAACCACTGCGCCAAGCTCCAAATCGTGGGTGGTATAGTTCTTTTCGTGTACCTTCAGTTGGCGCGATGCGTAGGCAATAACCTTTTGGCGTTGCATCAACACGCAACCCAATCCTTGACGCGATGCGTCGCAGTATACCACAAAATTGTCGGTACCTTCTGGTAGAGCTAAGATTGGCGCGTTACAAAGCTTATCCTTTAATATCTGAAATGCTTCATCCTGTTTGATTCCCCAATCAAACGTCTTGTCCTTCTGCGTGAGGAGCGTCAAAGGTTGAGTGATTTTCGAGAGATCCTCGATGAACCTTCGATAGTAGCCAGCCAAACCCAAGAATTGTCGAATCTCGGTTGGCGTTGTAGGCGTTTCCCAATTCTTGATTGCCTTGATCTTTGTGGGATCAACATGGATTCCATTTCCATTAACCACATGTCCAAGAAACTGGACTTCGCGTAGCCAAAACTCGCACTTAGAGAATTTGGCGTACAGTTGTTCCTTCTTTAGCAGCTCCAATACAGCTCTTAGATGCTGTTCGTGGTCAGCCTTTGTCCTTGAATAAATCAAGATGTCGTCGATAAACACAATCACGAACTTGCCCAAGTATGGCTTGCAAACTCTATTCATTAGACCCATGAATACCGTAGGTGCGTTTGTCAAACCAATGGCATAACGAGGAACTCGTAGTGTCCATAACGAGTTCGGAAGGCTGTTTTCGGGATACTTTCCTCCTGTATCCTTAATTGATGGTATCCAGATCGAAGATCGATCTTTGAATAATAGTTCGAGCCTTGCAGTTGATCAAACAGATCGTCGATTCTTGGCAGAGGATACCTGTTCTTGATCGCCAGCTTGTTCAATTCTCTGTAGTTGATGTTTATTTGAAAATCATCATCCTCCTTTTTGATGGGTAACAATGGGATTACCCCAAAAAGGAATTTTTGGTCTGTTATCTTCCTTCTCCATCCGTTACCAACACTTCTCTGTCAATCCTTGCATTTCCGAAAATGTAAGTTGCTATGATGCTTCGACTACGGGTGCAGTGCCCGGAATTAAGTCGACGCGGGAATCGGCTAATTGTGAGGAGATGATTCCGGCAAGTCTTCGGGGAAGACTTCGGGGTATTCTCCAATCACAAGGATACCTTTGCGTTTTGGGTTCTTCGACTTCCTTTTCCATAACATGAGCCAAGAATGCAACACATTCTTTGTGCGAGAATTTTTGGGTCTTCTTATAATCCGCAGGAGCGTATCCTGCTCCCCGAGTCACGATCATTCCTCCGTTCGTCGTCGGGGCGTGGACGTCAATCTCCGCATGGTCATTCGACAACCAGTCCATCCCAATTATCACGTCGAAGCTTCCGTTAGGCTTATTCTATCGAGAACTGGGTATCTAGGTTACTTACTACTAAAACAACTGTATTTTCTGAAGCTAAAACTTGGCAATACTGTCAAATAGAGCATAACATTAACTTTTATGAGACGTACCGATATCCACGCTTGGATTCTATCCCCGCTATTGAGCTTTCATCCACTTGCCTGAGTGTTCTTAGGGCAATACTTCCTGAAATGCCCCACATCACCGCAATTAAAGCATGCTTGGCCACAGCCTTGGTCGTCACCATCCCTGCCTTGATAGTTGTTGTCGTCGTTATTTCCCCCGCGATTTCCGCTACCATCTTGACCTCTATTTCCATGTTTAGTACCTTGCCGACACGTTTCCTTGACATGTCCCACCTTGCCACAGTTACCACATTTTCCATATCTACACCGCCCGTTATGGTGACGTCGACAGTTGTCGCACTTTGGTAGGATACCCGTGTACTCTTTTCTCTTTTTGGCCTTATCGTTGCTACTCGACTGGGTACCCTGTTTGAAATTCGCCAACTTCCTCTTGTTATCCCCAGATGACTGACGGGTGGTCCGTAGGACAACCCTTAAGTGGTTTAAAAAGATTAAAATTTCATGCTTTACTTGGTTATTTGCTTGAACTTAGTAACTACGAGTGTTCGTGTGTTTTACAGGTAAATCGCTTAATTCGGTTAAATTGGAACCGTAGGCCACGGTTGGAAGGAAGTCAGCGCATATTTGTTTGGCATCAAGATTGATATTAGTTGGACACTTATTAATTAAAAGAAAAAAAAAACAAAACAACATCATGATGGCTTGTAGCAAGTCACGTGGATCTTGGCCACATCAAACACAAAATCAACTTTTGGCAGCCAACATATTCACGTGAACATCAATAGAAAATTATGTGAAGCAATTAATTTTAATCATCATCACATGAAAAGTCAACAACATACATCATCCTAAAGTTGGACATGACTTTGAGAGGTTTGGTGGAGGGATTCTTAATTATTCTGACATCACTTGAATTTTAAGAAAATCATCATCATCATCATCTCACGCATATGGATGGTGGACTTCTTTGGGCCAATATTGGACATGTGGGACGAATTAGAGGCACATGGGGCTTGTGGATTATTCTGATTGGGCCAACATCACACGAACAAGTTTGGTAGCCGACATCAAGGATTGGGCCGTCATATTCAAAAAGTGAACAATTTAATAATACTCATCATCTCAATTGCAACCGATTTTGGAGAGGTTATGGGCGGCAGACATAGGGACCTGGGGAGTTTTTGTAACTTACTCATTTAATGCTGTTTTGAAGATGATTTAGTGGGTCTGATTATTGGCGGGCGGTTACACCTGACTTGGTACACATCTGGGGGGAAACAACACTTGGGGGTGAACGAATTTGGGAGGTGGTGAAGGAGATGGGGGAAGTTCTCGGAAGATTGGAGACTTTAACGAGTGCCATGATCGGTTAACCCTCCAGTGAACACTCCGGGTGATGATTCTTGTATTTCACTTTTAATTTAGTTATGTTTGTTTGAGAATTAGATTGTAATTAGGTGTTAACCGAATTGCATTTACATATATACAATTTGTGTGACAGACAAATCCTGGTGATAACCAGAGACGTATTTATGTTGAATCTAATTGTGCCTTTGCTGATTGAATAATTATTTATGCTTGCGGTTAATATCTCTCTGATCAATTGGTATTATGCTAGAATCTTGTATAAGTAATTGGTTTTTGTGACAGATTTACCATTTAATCAGTGGCATCCAAATAAACAATAATTAGATTATTAGGTGTTTACAGAATCTGAATCCCGGAGTGGTCACGTTCCTATCATTGTTTTCTCATTTTCACAATACTTATTCATAAAAATTACAAAAATATATAAACTAGCAAATTTCATAAAATAAGTTTAGATTAATTAAACGGTATTACACTGACCACATGCTCCTCTGGATTCGATACCTGACTTACCCTGTCTATAGGTAATTTTAGGTTTTTGCATAGACCCGACGACAGTCTATCAAAATGGCGCCGTTGCCGGGGAGCTAGTGCGCTTAGTGTTATATTGTTTATTTGATAAAAAAAAAAAAAAAAAAAAAAAAAAAAAAAATTTAAATCAAGCAAAACGATGTGAGAATTTGAACACTTTGAATTAACCTCAAATGATGCACCGGCAACCCTTAATACCCTTTGTTCTTGGTGAGAGTTGAAGCCACACATGTCAATAAATAATACTTGTTTTGATGAGAGTGGCGACGGGTGGGGGTGCATTAGAACTTGTGCCTTGATACGGTTTGAGTCCTTAGTTGATATGAATGTAAAAAGGATAAGGGCAATTAGGTAGCCTCGTCTTGGTGAGTGCGAGTGTGGGATTTGGGGGGGAAGGTCGAAGATTGGGAGCCGTACACTATACGGTTTGTCTCTAATCATTCATCCTCAACATCATCCGTCCACAACCACTTGTCGAATCACTCACGCAATCATTCTCTTCTCAAGCTTTTGATCGGACAAGCTTCATGAGCGGCTAAATCATACGTGGCTTCCTCCAGACAGATGGTTCAGTTAGGTTTTATTTAATTTCAGTTTTATTCATGTTTGGAATTACTTTTGGATTGACAAACCTTTATAAGTAATTTGATGTGTTGATTTTGTTTGAACTATTTGCTTGTGTTTTTGAGTCCTTACTTTACAATTTGTTCGGTTGATGACAAAACCTTGTAGCGGATTGGGTGACATAGAGTAGGTTGATTCACGCTAGTGAATAGGGTTAATTGACTTATAAGAGATCTGATGACAAAGACCCGTTTTCAGTAACCAATCAAACTAATCAACTTTCCCACGCTATGTCTATGTGGTGTCAATTATTGAATTAAACTGAGATTTTGTAAACCTAGAACCTGAAGTTTGGAGGAGGTTACTTTTACCACTATTGTTTTCTATATCACGTTAGTTTAGACTTTATTTTCTAAAAAACAACCAAACCAATCAATTAATTATTTTATTTAGTTAATTTAGATAGAAAACCAATTCTGACCACATACTCCTCGTGGACCGACACCCTACTTACCCTAACTAGTTAAGGTATTTAGGAACTTTTTAATTATATTTTTGACCGACCTTACGACATCGATCAATGACTCTACATGAGTTTCCTTCTTCTCCTCAGAGGTTGAAAATTTGTTCATCCTGATTGCCTCTTCCGTCAGGGCTACACTTAGATTGATGGCCTCAGTGATTGTTGCAGGCTTTGATGCCGTTACCATGCTTATGATTTGGGGTGCCAATCCCCAAATGAAACGCTCAATCCTCTTAAACTCCGGATCTACCATGTATGGAACGATACGCGATAGAACTTGGAACTTCTCCACATACTCAACTATTTTTGGACCTTCCATCTTCAAGTTCCAGAACTCAGTTTCTACTTTCTGGCTTTCTGTTCTCGAACAGTACTTTTTATGCATTAGCTCTTTCAGCTCGTCCCATGATAGAGCATATGCAGCAGCCTCGCCCATTGTCTGAACCTGAAGTTTCCACCATGACAGAGCCCCATCTCGGAACAGCCCGGAAATGTACGTGACCTGATCTCTTGGGGCGCATTTGCTCGCACGCAAAACAGTGTCCGTCTTCTCAATCCAGCGTACGAAAGTTACGGCACCCCAGTGCCGTCAAAATGTAGGGGCTGACAGCCTAAGAAATGCTTGTAAGTGCAGCCGTTGGGTGGATTACTTCCTGAGGTATCTCCGTTGTGCTCGGAGCGATGGGCGTCGTATTGTGCGATGACTGCAGCAATGATTCCCTGAAGTTCCGCCTCGTTGGTGGGTATGCGTACACCCCGTTTTGGAGGCATTTTCTGAAAGATGTTTCACGTAGGTTAGGTTATCGCGAATAAAATGCATGTATGCATTCAACATTATCAACACATAACATCTCATGCTATCAATAAATCATCCACATAACATCTCATGATATAAATAAATTAGCCTCTGCAATGGTCGAGGCTTCGAGGTAGTAACCATACCCCTGATCTGGGGTGCAAGTGTCCAAGTGAATCGTTCAATCCTTTTGAACTCCGGTTTGACTAAGTAGGGGGGGCGACCCTAGATAAGTCGTGCGATCGCTGGACAAGTTCAGGAATTTCTGGTTCGTCCATTTTCAAATTCCAGGACTTCACGTCAAGTTTCTGAGTTTCTGTCCTAGAACAACATTTCTTCTCAATCGTTTCCTTGAGCTCGTCCCAGCTCAGTGTATAAGCAGCGTCTGTGCCAAGGGTCTGAACCTGGAGGTTCCATTAAGAGAGTGTGCCATCTAGAAATATCCCTGAGATGTAGGTAACACTCTGTTGGGGCGAACAGTTACTCATTCTTAGAGTGGAGTTGGTCTTTTCGGACCAACGAACAAATGCAACGGTGCCTCCGATTCCGACAAAGTTCAAAGGCTTGCAGTTCAGGAACTGTTTATAGGTGCAGCCAGTTGGAGGGTTATCTCCAGTAATGCCGTCGTTGTACTTAGAGTGGAGGTCTTCATGTCGTGCATTTATCTGCGAGATGCGTTCTTGCAGCTCGTCTTCTGTCCTTAGTAACGTACTGGTGCTTGTGTCACGTCCGGGTGACATTTCCTTTTTGTCGAAATAGCGTGAAGCGGGTTGGACAATGTTTCAATTGTCTATGGGGTATATATATAGCAACGTAAGCCATCATGTAATCACCCCATTTCACACGCAAATATACTCACTGTATAAGTGGGGAAATAAATTCCTGAGCCTTCACATAGGCTTGTCAATTTGGCTTGTTGCTTGTAATAGTATGATCTCGAGGCTACATCGCCTAGGTCATTTGTGTTTAGGTTATTTCCTGCTGCATTGGTTATCATTAGTTTGGCCTGCAGAGTCCACCAGGATTCCTGTGCACTACAAATTGTTATTGCGTGGGCCCCCGTAATAATAAATTGTCTTGCACAGTTACCCCAAATTTTCTCTCATCCAAGCAGATGATCAATCAAGGAGCAACGGCCGGTGCATTGGCATGAACAGGGTCATACTCCAATGCGGGGTCAGGAGCAACGCCTGCCTCAGGGGCCACGGCTAGCTCCGAATCAAAAACTCCATCTCAAAATCAGCTGGATCAACAATCACAGGGGTTACAGGATCCCCCAAGGGCTGGTCTAAGTGCATGAACTCAATATCATGGTCTGGATCAACACCAGGCGGAAAAACAGGATTGTCCTCAATATCGCGATTAAACTCAAATCTGTGTGCGGGATCCGGTGCAGCTGATGATGCCATATCAGGGTCGGCGTCGTGTAAGTGGTGCTGCATTCCCTGTATGTGAAGATGCGGAGGTCAGAGACTCAAATGAGTCTGGGATAGGGAAGTGAGTTTTCCCCTACAGGAGTGTCCGCATGCAGTAGTCTAATGCCAGCAGCAATAGGGCCTTGCCCTCAAGTGGGTCCTCCTCTTAATAGTTCGACATCGTCTTCAGAGACAACGTCGGGGGCATATCAACAACGAGATAAGCGGCAAGGGGCACAGGAGCAGGGATCACTGCCAGCGGCAAATTCCCAACAAGATGGCCATCAGTAGGCTCTGCTACGACTTCAGGCAGTGCACAAAGGGCTGAAAGTCGTCATTGTCTGTGCCGGTAGTATCAGAAATGCACACCTCGTGCCCTGTTGAACTATGTCGTCTGATACTATGGTCATGGGGTTCGTAGTGCCCATCTTTCTAGTACTTGATGAAAGCATAACGTTTGTAACACAAACACATATACGTATAATAATCAATCATATAATCAGTTAATCACATAAGTCACCAAGTAAGGCATCACATACTTCTCCTAGTCTTACTAGCCAATTTCATTCAGTCTACAAGACTGCTCTATCCTTCACTTAAACCAAACCTCGATCCTCCAGATCGATCCTATAACAAACCAACGTGCTCGACTACCTTGATCACCGCGGTCCTCCAGACCGATCCTCAGCCCTCCAAGCTGGGTCTATAACCAATAAAATGTGCTCAACATTTCTTTGTAAAAAGTGTGGATCTGGACTTAAGTGGTATGCAGAAAAATGTTTTCGTGAGAGCCCTAGTGATCATAGTCTAGACTCGAGAAAGAATCCTAGTTCGCTATGATCAGAGCTCTGATACCAAGCTGTCACACCCTGGCTTTGCGGAAGCGTGGTAAATTTTGGTGTGACTTCTTAATACCATAGCTTAATCATACCAAAGCTATATGAGTTAAAAACATGCAAGATCATCCATTAAGTTTTGAAAATCAAACGCAATACCATTGTTTTAACATACCCTGACTACCATAATCTTGTTCAACAACCATTACAAACTAAAACATAACATAAACATGGTTTAAGGACTGTGTCTTGTCCAGGAAAGAGACACATCCCCTAAACCCCGGATGACCTTGGAAACTAGTGCAGCGGAAAACGTGCCATACCGTGCCAGATCTCGTTAATTTCCTGAAATACATGTAAGTTGAAAAATCAACAATAATGTTGAGCGAGTTCATGTGTTTAGCATGTGCGCGCGAATAAACCTTTATAATCACTGAATGCTTTGTAAACTCTGGTATGAAGCAGATAAGGAAACATATTAGTAAATGTGTAACCACATGGTCCAACCTTAGGGCGCATGGGTGGGGATAGGACAAGGTCACCTCATGGTCCAACCTTAGGGCGCATGGGTGGTATTACGACAAGGTCACCACATGGTCCAACCTTAGGGCGCATGGGTGGTGTTATGACAAGGGCACCACATGGTCCAACCTTAGGGCGCATGGGTGGTGTTATGACAAAGGCACCACATGGTCCAACCTTAGGGCGCATGGGTGGTGTTATGGCAAGGTCACCACATGGTCCAACCTTAGGGCGCATGGGTGGTGTTTGTCATGCTCAAATAGGCCTACCACTCGTATCCCTCGATTGCACTACGAGGACTAATGTTCTTAAGGTTTCACCTACCCAAGCACATAACCTAACAGTTCCTTCCTGAGCTGACCATACCATGTAAGAAATATTCAGTAACATGTATTTCACCCCCGCAGTTTAGAAAACTGAAAACAGTGAAGAGAAAAGGGGGGACATGAACTCACAGTGAATGCGCGTCTCTACCAAGTGTCTCCAATACAGTAAGCTGTGCAACGACCTACAAGTGCTAATTCTATTAGACGGACGGCCGTGCTTTAGCTTTATAGTTTAAGTCTTTGGGAAATAGTTAGACAACTATTTCGTGTTTATGTTTTGTATACACTTGGTAGTTATACTTCTTCCCAAGGATGGGGGATACAATACATGTGCGTAAGTTACGTTTTAATAATCGAGTGGTAATATAATTACCGGTGTAACTTATATGTTAATGTGGAAGCGTTCGTAAAGTTTTGGAATCATTAACGCTTGTAAATATTATTTTTACTCTAAAATAATATTTATGTATTTTCACAAAATCATCATAAACAGTGTTGTGACAAAATATACTTATCACGTTAATCTTTGTGAAAATCCCACCTCCGAATCTTAGTAATTAAAGTTCTGGCGAAATTTATGTTTCGAAAATATGTCGAAAATAGTTCTAACACTTGTAGTGTAAATAAGTCTAAGTGTTAGGTTTTTAGGAAATTTCGCCAGAGTTTCCTCTGTAACTGGAGGTGGCCACGCTTTCAAGCGTATCATTTTCTTTTAACAAATCAATTCAACAATCTTCTTTATTCAATCAAACAATTTCCGACACATCAAACTAGTCGACAAGTATGTAAATTTGCATAATCGCATGAACTTGTAGTTTTTCCGAATCTATATTGTAAATCCCATTATATTTCGTGGATCTTTATATAAAGTACTTTAACCTCGTAAAAACCTCGTTTTTAGAGAAATCCGTCTTTACAACTTCTAGTTAATTTACCCAAAAATAGTTATTTTGTCGAAACATGTGTCACACAAGTGTTTACACACTTGTGCGCTCTAAATATCATTCTTAGTATTGTAAGATCCGTTTCTTAGAAAACATGATTTCTTTTAAAGTGTGGTCCTTCAAAAGTACCACTTGCAGATACGTAGATCCGCTAGTTTTAAACACCATTGTACTGGTTAAATCACTTTTACACAACTAAAATTCTTTTATACAAGTTCATGCTCTATATGTGGTAGTGTTTCACCTTTAACCCTTGTATCTTTCAAAAACGAGCTTATGTGATGATACGTGATTTTACAAAGTCGGGCTAAACGGAGATCCGAGCTACCACATCATAGATCGGGTCTAGATAAACACATATTTCAAGTCCTACGACTTTTACACAAGTTGTATGCTATTAACCACCACTTTTATAGTTTTTACTAGACTTTAATGCATCATCTTTCATTTTAACAAGATTCAACCGACAATATTCCTTTTACCCACTTTAGATAAGTGTAAAAACAAGTTTTAAGTGATATACCTCTAGCTCAAGGCTAGGGAAGATCTTTGGCGAAAAACGCGTGGATAAAAGCTAACGATGGAGGTCCTTCGTGTTCCGCTTGCACCAAAGCTCCTAATATGCGACCTTTGACGTATGTATGATCTTGGAATGATGAAGACAAGAACCGAAAAATTGATGGATGGATAGGGGTGCTTGGCCGTAGCTTGTAATGAGAGAAAGAGAGAGCTTTGGTCTTGAGTTGTAAAGTGATAATGATCTTAAGGGTGTTAGTGTTATATATAGGAAGATTAAGGTGTATTATCCAATGGTCCAAATGTCCCCTTGATACTAAGCATGGATTAATAAACAAATCAAATCTTGTACTCTTGTGTCCCCTAGGTTATGGGGCCGGTTCCATTAGGGGGGTGGGTCTAGTTCGGTTTTAACTAGATTAGTTAGGTGATGGTTATGTTAAATAGGTTAAGTTTAGTGTTTAACCTCGTTAGTTATATAAGGTGCGTTATGACGGGTGTTAGGGTAATCAGGGACCCTAACTAGCTCAGAAAAATATAATTAGTGAAAATAGTATTATTTTCATGTTCCGGGCAAAGTCCGGTTGTTCGGTTGGATAGTAATCCGTTAAAGTCTTTTGTAACGCTTTAAAGTGTCGTTATTACATTTTTAGTGACACATTTCGTTTCCAACACTTTAGAAAGTGTCTGGTGTTATTTTCTCATGTTCTGGCACTTTACTAGTCAGCTAGAAGCTGGTTTATTTATTAAAGTGCTGTGTTTGGTACTTAAAGTACGTTTTTGGCACATCCGAATCAGTGTATCTTATCCCTAGAGACGCGGTACCATAACCCTTATATCCCTACACTCACTACCAGTGTAGTCAAAATATATGAGGCTCTTAACAGGCCTTAGAGGCAGTGTCTGTCTGCTGCTGGTTATATCAGCATGTTCACTGTGTATCCGTTTAGTGCTACTGTGCTTTTTGTGCATCAAGTTTGTCACTAGGGTTCAGTATGTAATTAATGTAGTGACAGCAATTAAAGTATGATGCGAGTAAGTGCATGTATCAGTATGCAGGTAGCAGTTTATCAGCTAGTTTCAAACAAGCACAGTAATTAAGCAGTAATTAATCATTAATTAAGTTGTACGGATACCTGGTTTAGTGCGGGTTGTCACAATTACATAAGTTACCATATCTTCTTTCTGATACTAACTAATCTTCAACATTGCCTCAATTTCCTTTAATCATTAAAGGGCAACGGAGGTATCTTTCATGCCATCAAATGGTGGGGCTTTACACTTCACAAAGTCCCTGTTGGAGAACCCCGTGTAATAACTCCATCAGTAAAACCACCATCATCTTCATCACTAGAAAATACAATGTCTGGCTCCAAAAAAAAACCTTCAACATACCATCCTCATACATGGCTTTCACAGCCTCAAGAATAATATGTGGCATGTTATTATGCAATACTTGGTAAACCTCATCCGCAATAACCTAAGAGATATCACTCCCCGACATATCATGATTTTCATTCTCGAGTGAAAACTGAACTTTCCCGTTTAGAAATAGATTCCTCCCTATGGTTCTGGTTAACCGGTGTTTGGCCAGTCTGACGGGTGGTCTGTAGGAGATCCCTTTAATGGAATAATGGTATAAACATCGTATGTTTGTTTGTGTTATTTTAAGGAGTTGGATAACTACAGTGTATTTGTCTTGTCAAGTACAAGAAGGCGCAAAAGATGATAGAAGGAAGATTGTAGAAATGTGCATTTGGATTGGAAGAGATAAAGTTTCTAAAGAAAACAAAAGGAAAAAAAAGTTGGGCTCTACCGTAGCTTATGATAGCCACCGTAAGCTATGGTAGGTTATATACCATAGAGGTTGCTGTAGACCAGTGGAAACCCATGTGACAACTGCCACTTTCTGGTAATTTTCATACACTTAAATTAATCATTTTAAGCTATACAGTTATGTGTTTTGAACATCTGAACTGCATATTTCATGACATACACTTAGAATACTCATGGAATACTTATTTATGATGCACATTATTCATTTTTATTGGTTACATCTGAAACAGTTTAAACAAGGCATCGAAACAACTAGTATAGTACTTAGTAGACTAGTGTGCTGATAGAAACGCAGGATCCGCAGAAACCACCTTAATAACATATTTAGGACTCAGACGAAAGTCCAACATAAAATATACATTAAACCGTAACTATGAATGCTAGGGTTTGGTTGAATACCTTCCCGAAGTCCGACAAACACTAAAAACTGCCCGAAAAGCACTCATAGTCACAAAATTCAGCACTTTCTGCAGAAATTCAGAAGAAATCAACATTCTAACTTTTATGCAATGCATAAAAGTGTTGTTTAACTTAGAATTCATATGAGAATACATTGGGGTATCATTTAAACCAATAGCTATATCAATCCCTACATCTTACACATGCTAAGCATTCAACTAACGACTAACGAAACCAACGCCAAATGAATATCCGAACATTATCTAAATTTTTTTTAGTAACTAGCTAAGATTATTTATGGCATTTAAGGCTAGTTGATCACCTAACATCTTAAAACACTTGAATCACCTAAAACATCTAAGCTTTCTAATCATTTTTCTAAGTTTCTTACACATTGAAACACTTAGAAAAAGTTCACAACACAACAACCCCCCCCCCCCATGTTCGATCGCCCTATGTGGGACCCCCTACCCACTTGGTGAAATATCTAAGATATTTCACCTCTTCTTGCAAGTTGATGATGTTAGTGATTGATAACACTTTGTGAACGTTAGTTACTAACCATTTCATCATACATTTACACCATACTTTTAACACACAAACTCTCCCAACTTCAACACCATTTTCAGCCAAGAACACCCATCAACCAACTTCCTTTTTTTCGCGACTTTCTTGATGATCAAGATGCATTATCATGGGACTTGAGAAGATCTAAGGCAACCACAAGTTAAAGCAAGCATTTTCATCCATCCAAGAGCTTTCAATCATCAAGATCATCCTCTTCTTTGCTTTTTATCATCATCTAGATCATCCCTAGCCACAAGAGCTAGAAGTGAGCCTTCTAATCTCTTTTTCATACTTGTTTATGTATATATTGTTTAAGAACAAGTTATAATTAAAACAATCATACAAAAATAAGATGAAAATACATAAAAGCAAACTAAAAATCATGATAAATAAGATTGTTTATGTTGCGATTTAAAGCTTTTTACTTGCTTATTTGATCTAGTTATGATGAATATCATATGAAAAACTTGTTAGATGATGTTTAAAAACATGATCTAACAAGTGAACATGAAAGTGTTAAAAAAAGGGTTATGTTAAACTTAATGTTTAATGGATGATCATAATATTTGATATTGTTAAAGTATATAAGGTTTTTGACTAAAAATAATGCTTTTTGCAAGATTTCTAAAAGAAAAATACAAGATGGGTTTTGTACAAAAGTTTGACAAAACTAGAAGTAAATTATGATTTTTGAACTAGTAGACATATGTAAAGATTGTGACAACCGTCACTTTTCCGTACATTCCGTACACTAATTGAACAGTAATCTGTGCTTAAATAACTGTGCATGATCTAGTTTACAAGACAAATGAAATTTTGATTACTGTTATATACATACAATGGAATTTCATATTCGTTGCTACATGCAACACCATATAGTGCTAATACAATGACAAATGATATAGTGTTATATACAAATGAAATTTTGATTACTGTTAGAACAGAATTGGCACCATTATTAGACAAACAAAAAAAATACTGACGATGTTCAGTACATAGACAGACAATATTTTGAGGTTTAGTATGAGCCAGAAACCAAGTGATACACTAGTATAGTGTGTAGGGAAGTAAGGACCACAAAACTGCATTCCTAAGTGATAGTTTAAGTGCCGGGAAGTGCCTAAAACCCACATAAAGTGCAGAATTCTGCATAATCCAGCAAAAATATGCTTTTTAACAAGCTTGTAATGTGCAAAAATATGACAAAATGGTCCTGTGTACTTTCCTAAGTGTCGGAAATTAAAAGTGTTACAAAAGGGTACTTAATGAATACTAAACAGAAATGCTTGACACTTTAACGAACCGGTATCTAACCGAACAACCGGACATTACCCCGAACACCAAAATATTGCTAGAAGCATTATTTTATTATTTATTGGCTAGTTATGATCCCCAAACACCCTAACATACTACATAATGCAAGATACACATAAAACACTAGACTTTACACTTAACACCCTAGCCAATTACCCACTTACCATCAAAATTTACACATGGACCCCCTCCCCCTTCCTACTTACGGTTACCATGGGGTGACCCCATCAAGATTTTCCATGATCTTTCAAGATTCCTCTAAATCTCCCAATGATTTTCCTTGGATATTCTAGAGATTTTGCTTAGATTTTCTTTGGATATTCTATAGATCTTACATGATCTCCCAAGATATTACTAGATTTTATTTGATCTTTCTTGATTCTACTAGATATTATTAGATCCTTGCTTGATCTTGTGGACAAAATATATGGAAGTATGGTTATAAATATGACTTATGAATCCTAGAGTTCATCATATTTCACTCCCTTCACAACACCACACCACTCTCTCACTCTCTTCCTCTCCCTCTCGGCCTAACATAGTGCCGCCACCACCACCACCTTGCAACCACCATTTATCCATTCCAAGCTTCATTCAATGTGCAAGGAGCCGTATTAGAAGGTTTGGTGAGCTCGGATCTTGAAGGACCTTCTTCTTTTGCTTTTATCCAACCATTTTGTCATCTTCAAGTTCTAGTAATCTTCCCTAGCCTTGTTGCTAGTGGTGAGCCCTCATAATCCCTTATTACTTCATATTTTTAGTGGATAAAAGATATGTATCATGTTGGAATAACAAGTACACTAAAAGACTTAAACAAGAATCATGAACATGAAGCTTAAAAATGATGAAGTCTTGTTGAAATAATGTTATTAAGTATATGTATGATACTTATTGTTGTTACTTGAGATTATGATGTTGATCATCATAAGGAGCTTGCTAGATTGTGCTTAAACACATGATTTAGCAAGTTAGAGGATGATTATGTGTTAACCCAAGAAGATCATCCTCACTTATGAACATGAACTTGAAAATAAAATGATTTCTTGAAAAATAGTAAATAAAGTGAGCTAGTAAACTTATAGATTCAAGGTTTATGAATGATTTTCCAAGAAAACCAAGTTCAAAATATGATTTTTAGATGATCATGGTTTTTACTTAAATGTACACTAATTTTGGTGATGAAATAAGTGTAAGAACGCTTTATTTACAAGAAGAGTTCAAAAGAATAATTTTTGTAAATTCTGTTTACAAGTTGTAAACACCAAATCTTTTCAAGAATGAGATTTTAAAAGAAGTAATCACACTTTGGAGGGTAACTAAACCCACTAAACAATTTACCAAGTTACTACGCGTTTTTATGAAAGATCAAGTTCATGTTACTATGTGAAGTGTATTGTTTTTACATTTAGTAAGTATAAAATAGTTAGTGATTTGTTGTTGATTGATTGGATGATTTTTGAAAAGAAAATGATATGCTAAATAGCATTGACACCTCCATTTACAAAGGAAACTATGGCAAAATTTTCTAAAAATACCAATGTAAGATTAAATATATTATGTATTTAATATTTAATCTATAGCCATTATAATCATTTACATTATATAGATCAAAATGTATTATAACCTATTAAATAATTAGTTGGTAATTGTTGATGGACCATATTACCCTTATTAACTAATTAGGTTTCCTCCTAGGTGCTTATATAAGGAGAATTATGTGGAGGTTAAGGTGTTACTCAGTTACACGATTAGACACACCCCATTAGTCATAACATCACATTCGACTTCCTCTCCCATAACTGAATCCCCTATTCGGTTTCTTAGCTACCATCATCAGTTAGCACCCTAAGGAGGAACCAGATTAAGCTGACAACCATGTCAAACCTTATTGCTGTGACTCCATCTGGATTCTCTGCTGCCCTGTCTGATGCAATCAAAGGTATGTTTTCATGTTTACCATTATGATTAAACAAAACTGAACCAACATGTGGTATCAGAGCATATGTTGATTAGTCAGTTCTGTTTTTGTATCCATTATTCTGGAATTGAAATCATGAAAACAGAAATTTTGAATAAATTCGTAAACATAACTGCCGATTTTGGGTCTTGGACAGAAATCACTGTTTTCAGAAAAGAATGGTTTATCATGTGACTCGAAATCAAGAACGGGTAAAAATTATGTCCGAAATCTGTTTAGAAAACTATTTAAATTCAGGTTTCGGGTTCCAGAATTTATGTTTTATGTTTTAGGGTTAATCATGTTCTTAGGAAAATTCGAGAATTCTATTATGTTTTGGAATATGATTCGGATTATTAAGTGTTTTCCTAATTTTGATATGATTTTGTCCTCTAAAGTTTTTCGAAAACTGTTATTAGATAAACAGATTATATTTTTTCGAGATACTTGACAAAATCATATCAGCATTAGAATAGGAAATCATATCTCATAATCCCTTAGATTTCGAATTTTCAGTTATGTTATCACAATAAACAGCAACTGAATCGCACAAGATCAGATCACATAAGAGATGATCTGATCGCATATGAAAATCGCACAAGATCAGATCACATAAGAGATGATCTGATCGCACAAGACAGTCGCACAAGATTTGTACAACTAATTAAGCACATTGTACAAGTTAAGACTGCATAATCGCACAAGAGTTGTGGATCGCACAAGATTTGTGGATCACACAAGACTTGTGGATCGCACAAGACTTGTGAATCGCACAAGGCATTAATGATCGCACAAGTTTTGGGCATTACTGATCGCACAAGTTTTTGGGCCTTACTGCTCGCACAAGTTTAGGCCTTACTGATCGCATAAGTATTTGGGCTTTACTGATCGCACAAAACTTGGGCATTACTGATCGCACAAGATTTTTTAAGCTGTTTAATGTGAACTAAAAATTTTTATAAATATTTAGTTAATTAATAAGGATCAAATAATGTTTTACAAAACCAAAATGGCTTTACTTGAATGAGCTTCTGATGTATCTTTCTGGCCAAAGCTGATTTGATGCGTCTACTTATCGTTCAAGTATTACGAAAGCTATGTTGTGTGTGCATCATAAGCATGAATGTCTTAATTTCTGGCCAAAGCTGATTTAATTCATTCATAGATGGCATACTCAACAAGTGCATAACTAAAGTGATTGTCTCAATTTCTGGCCAAAGCTGATTTGTTACAACCACTTTGCACATATGCTTAAATGATTACACTTCTGGCCAAAGCTGTTTTGTCTTCGTTTAAGTAGAATTTTAGCTAAGTCTATTATTTTGATGTTAGTAATAGACATATCACAACATCTTCACATAATGATCCTTAGATTAATGATCCTCTATTTTATATTATGATCATTTCGTCTGCCTTATTTCTTAGTACCCATAATTTTTACTCACTATATCTTTCTTCTATAAATCTATATCTCATCCACTCTAATTCTTAAGCCTAAAATGTTTTTCTTTATTTAAAGTTTCTATAAGATTAGCTCTTAAATGAAATCCTTGATTATCTCTTAAGACACGATAATCCTATTGCTCTCTTCTGATAAAGCACTACAGAAGAAAAGTAGAGCATGATGATTAGGATAATCGAACATGATGTCTCTTATGATAATCAAGAACTCTCTAACATAAGTGCTGTCACTAAAAGGTTATTCCAGATTAAGTCTTTCCTAAGACTAATCTATTATGTGTGGTTTAATCACAAGAACTCCTAAGATGCATGCCTTCATTTAAATTATAAATTATAAAGCTAAGTGGTATATGTGAATACATAATAATGTACAATACCATAACCCATAAAGTTAAGGGTCTACGCGTGGAAATAAGTACATTTTTCCAGTACATTACATACTAAGATTTTCACTTGTACAATTTGATGCATTATAAATCAACTATAACACTCAAAAGTACCAAAGTATAATGAGTGTGTTGATAAGCAACATATGTACAAAGAAATAAATGTTTGAAACTGGAAAATAAGATGTTATTCACCTTACAACCACTAATAGTTTAAAAGAGGATTGTTCTAAGGTCTATAGACAAAATGCAAGTACAAAATTCCACCTCTAAGGTTCTTCAAGGGAAAATGTCACTGCATAATTTTGCTGTTAGACTAGACATAAGCAACGAGACTATCCATTACTCTAAAGAACAGTTGGATAAGTTAATTAGGTAGTCATTTCCTAATGATATTTAAGTCTGATAATTTTAATATTCCAATTAACACATGATTAGTTGACTCTAGTTCCATACGTTTCCTTACCAGAACTCGACAAATAACTAACATGAGAGTTAGTGATAAAATTAAATGTTAGGGCTATAAGAACCATAATAAGCAGTCTTCTAACAACGCTTTTCGATACCTTATATATTCTGATTAATCAGAATATAGTATCATAATTAAGCAAAGTTATGAAAATTGTGAGGTTTGCATAGTCAACATAAAGTCACACTTACCGTAAACTCTCATTTTATTTGTTCTAAATATCTGGATTGAAACATTACTAAGATGGAACTAGATGATACCTTACACTTTCACAACTTTTGTCATCCTGCAAATGAGAATTTGACAAAAGGAAAATGAGACTTATAAATTTCATCCATTAAAACTGAAATTCATGAGAAATCATGTCATGGTTAATGAGGATGATTATTCAACTAATCTCATTCTAAGTGATTTTAAATCATGATGTTACAGCCCTGAATATTACTTGGCTTAAGGAATAAGTATGGGTCCATCATAAGTCATTCATTGACATTAGTGGAACTTCTTCAAAATGGAATATTCAGACATAATTCATTTATCATTTAAAAGACTATCAACTTGTATCTAAGTTTTGCCGCATATGGCACATGGTCTTAGAAGAAATCTATTCATATATATACTTAATAAGATTTCTATTAGATATGTCCCTAAAGTTTCTTATGATATCTGGACATTAAAGAAATCAAATAAAGTATAACGTATATGTGATAGGTTCCCACGTCACATAGCTCATTGAAACTTCTCTTGTAGCATTCTAGAGATATTAAAGATCAGTGGGAGCATTAAGTGTCTTAATAATAACTTGCAATAGTTGCAAGAGTTGGGGGAGTGAAAATTTTACATTATCTAAATTTACACCTCTTGTACAAGACACCGCTCCATCACGACACTGTTCTATCAAAACTTATCTCCTTAAATCTAAAATGCTACTCTTACAAAAGTTTCATTGTTGCCTAATTGTGGGCGCACTTAGATTTCTTACCTAAACTAACATGATCCTCAACAAGAGAAACTACAACGACTAACGTCATTAAACTCGTTTCTCTATTAGAATTTGTTGGTCGTTACATATTGACCCTAAGCATGCTGAGTTCCTAAAGATTTCTAAGGTTAGTGGGAGCAGTTAAAGTCCTTATCATGATTTGCAAGGAATACAAGAGGCGGGGGGAAGAGTGTCATTAAATTTCACTCCGAATTAAACTCCGATTACACCTCTTGTACACCATACTGCACCAACTCTTACAAACTTAGAATCCTTAAAATGATAGCAACCTAACCAAGAGCTAATCCATAAAACTGAAACTTCTAATGAACCCAATAATCAACTCAGGAGGTCATCTAGGTTTAAAAGCCTTCTAACTTTGATGATTATATAACCTCCCTAACTAAATTTGAAATGGATTTTGGAAATGTTTACTGATCCTATCTCTTCAAATTAAGCCATTAGTGTCAATCAATCTTCTAAATGGAATAAAACAGTTTTCTAGCAAAAACTGATTTTATGTGTTCGTATAACGTTTGGGATTTGATTGAATTACCTAAGAGTGTTCATAACTAAACCAAATCCTAATATAAGCGTTAAGACACGAAGAAGCTTGATTGATTGTCAAAGGTTGTACTCTGGAAGAAATAAATTATTAAAGAATCTTTATTACATATCTAACAAAAGTTTTCTTTGATGATCATCACTGTTCTAGTAGCTTATAATAATTTAAAGCTACATTAGATGAACATTATAAACAATTTTCCATAACAAATGGCTGACACATTTACATGTTCATTAGATAACAACCTAAAGTTTCAAACTAAAGGTTAAAGAACACTTTATTTGTAAGCCAATAATATCCATATATGGGTTAATGCAAACATCATAATGTGATGAAAAGCTAACGTAATTATTTTCATCAACAATCAAGTGGATTAGTGTACCTACCTCAAGATGAGTGGGAGCAACTAAGATAAACTTGTCTATATAGATGACATTCTTTTGACAAGTATATGTTACATAAGTCAAAGCATTGTTAACACAAACTTTGATATAATAGATCTCAGAGATATCTCTTATGTAATAGATATCATAACATACTGAGATAGACCCAATGGGATTTTAGTTCCGTTCCATAAGTTTAACATTAAATGGGTCCTTACATGTGTAACAAACAATACTACTCTCCTTTAGAGGATAATAGGATAAATGAGATTATTTCCTTACGCTTCATTAATTAGAAGCCTTATGTAAGTTCAAGGCTATACTTGTTTAGATATTACTCACATTGCAGCACACTAGATATGTCTAGATTAATGTGAAGCATTTAATAGAGTATTACAATATCTTTAAAAGAAACGAGAGACTACAATTTAAAGAAGAAGTGAGAATTAAAACCGGTTTATTACTCTAACTTTGAAATATTCAAAGATGATAAAATGTAAATTCGGGTATATCCTTATGTCAGCAGACAAATCCATCTTATGGAGGAGTCATAATAAACTGATAATAACAACCTAAGTTATAACGACATAATATAGTCACTAAATGTTGTTGAAAATTTATCAGTGGACTCATAAGTTGATTAACTCCATATAATTAATGTTTTGAAGAGTTAGTGTGATAAAGTCAGCTACCATAACTCCTTGAACAGTAACAGTTCAAGAGGTGCTGCATTAATTTTCGATACGCAATTAATTATTCGTTTATGAACGAATTGAGGAAACTAAGTTTTGTATCGAATACATTCATGATATGCTTAAGGATCCTATAACTGAAGGGCTATTACCCATAAGTCTTATTAAGAGAGCTCAGAGACGGGTATTAATTGATGGCCATGCGCAACTGCATATCGTACTATGAATGACTAAATATTAGTTAATTTTCCTCATCAGTTTGATTTTGTATGTCTCTAAGAATATGTCACGCTAGCATAACGGCATATTGACAAATAAAGTTACAAATCAAACAAAGGGCTTATGCATATTTTGATTATAACGATTAGGTTTTAAATTAAGGCTATAGTTTTATTAATGGGGGTCCTGAGTCGCATAATGATTCAACGGCTATATTTCTCTGCTATAGTACTTGTTTAAGGCTAAAATGAGTGTTAACTCCTGATCAGGCTTATCTAATACTCATAGTAAATGATTACTCGGCTAAGTGGGAGAATGTAAGATTAAATATATTATGTATTTAATATTTAATCTATAGCCATTATAATCATTTACATTATATAGATCAAAATATATTATAACCTGTTAAATAATTAGTTGGTAATTGTTGATGGACCATATTACCCTTATTAACTAATTAGGTTTCCTCCTGGGTGCTTATATAAGGAGAATTATGTGGAGGTTAAGGTGTTACTCAGTTACACGATTAGACACACCCCATTAGTCATAACATCACATTCGACTTCCTCTCCCATAACTGAATCCCCTATTCGGTTTCTTAGCCACCATCATCAGTTAGCACCCTAAGGAGGAACCAGATTAAGCTGACAACCATGTCAAACCTTATTGTTGTGACTCCATCTGGATTCTCTGCTGCCCTGTCTGATGCAATCAAAGGTATGTTTTCATGTTTTCCATTATGATTAAACAGAACTGAACCAACAACCAACACTTAGAAAATATTTTCTAAACAAGTAATTACAAGTGTATTCTTAACTATGATTTTCAATATAAACTTTGCCATAGATTTTTGTAACAAAAATACAAGTATTGGAGGTTGATTTTTACAAATAAAGATGGGTAAATATGTATTTAGAATATATATTTACATTAAAGACATTGTGTGTGATTATGTGAAGTAGTTGTATTATTTTAGGATTTAAAATAATATAACTCACAAATACCAAGAATTTACAACACCAAAATAATACCAAAAATTACATGGAATGAAATATATAAGTTACACACTTGATATTGTGAAACCAATCGCGATAACGTAACTTACGAAATATTCCGAGAAGTACCGTTACAATATGTTTTGGTAAATATTATTTTGGATACAAAAGAAACGAAAGTATGATTTTTATTATTACAAAGTATGTCATATTTTCGACAAAGAGGAAATATATTACTTTTGGAAGCAAAAATATATTTTCTTAGAATATTTAGAAGATATATGATTTTTGAAGAAAATATATATCTTCTTGACAATACATTATTTTTGGACAAAACAAGTCTACGTATATTTTCTAAGTGAAAATATATTATTTTGGAAACTACAAATACAAGAATACGAGAATACATGTATGAAATATTCCCATCCTTGGGAAGGAAACATGAAAACAAACACTTGAAAAGTATTATAACTCTGGATGATGTAAAGACATAAAGAAAACGTAACTCAAAACATGAATACTAAGGCAAGGCATGGCCCGCTCGTCTAATAGACCCTAGCACATTGTAGGTAGTCGTACTTGCTGACGAGATTTGAGTTACGAGTACTGAAGACGCAAAACAGTGAGTTCATGCTCCCCCTTTTCTTTAACTGTTTTTGGTTTTATAACTCTCGGGGGTGAAATACATGTTACAAATACTTTAACGGTATGACATGCCTATGAAATACTAGATCATGTGAGCATAGACTAGATACTGAAATGCCATTAATACTTAATTAGGGATGAGGGTTAGATCTAACGGGTACGGCCGAACCCCACTCATGGTCACAACTAGTACCGAGTAGTGCTTCGGAGTCCTAGTCGAGGGTAATCGACATAGTCAAGGGAAATTGACACAGTCAAGGTAAATTGACACAGTCGAGGTTAATCGACACAGTCAAGGTAAATGGACACAGTCGAGGTTAATCAACACAGTCGAGGAAAATCGACAAGGGTATGAGCCATTACGAGTGCTCCCTATGTCCTCACATGCCTTAAAGTCCTTGTAAAACATTCATGTTCATACACGCTTTTCATACCTGTTTACAAAGGAGTCTCTCAAAGATTTACATGAATTACAAGTACACAAACAAGACGCATGAACTCGCTCAACTTTTGTTGATTTTTTCTCAAAATTACATGTATTTCAGGTAACAGGATGGATCTTGGGCGCAGGTGTCGTAACTAGAAGTAGACTACAAGTGTAGATGTCATCCACTTTTGTTGGTTTGTAACCTTGTCGAAGGTTGTGTTTTAAAAACTTGAATAATCAGTGTTTGAAATACTCAAATTTTATGAATGGATGAACATCGTTTTGATCATGTAGTTGTTTATTACGATTGAATGTAATGATATTAAACCAGTCACACATCATACGCTTCCGCAAAAGACAGGGTGTGACAAAGATCATACCAAAACCCTATATGATTATCAGTTCATCTTGTTAAGTTTATGTTATAAATCTCATATGTTTTGTTTAAGACTGATATGAGTAAATTGTTGGTGATTTGGAAAGAAAAAGATATGTTTTACTAAACATGGCAAAGTTCATATTTCAAATGAACTATGGCCAATTTTTCTTAGAAATCATATATTAAAAAAACTATCATTTTTGACAAAATCTTTACTAGAATAAAAGATTTGAAAGAATGGTTTTGATAAAAGCAAAACTAGATATAAATATATATTTTTGAGAAAATATATATTTAGTGATCTTAACAACTTATGTGCTATGTGTTATTTCATTGTATTAGTTATATATATGAAAGATAGGAACTTGAATACAATGATACAAATAAACACAAGACACATTACAACTAAAGACTTACAAGATTACATATAAACACACCTTAAAAGCGAATTACAGATGATTTGGATATCCGGATACAACTTATGGATAAACCGGACATACGGACAAATAAACAGACTATATAAGTATTTCGGACTACTATAGATAATATATAAAATCTTGGTAAACAATATTTTCAAAACCGAATAAGTGACCATATATATTTTACAAGTATACAAAATATATTACGCATGGTTTATCTTAAAAAGGTGTTGTTTTTTAAATGTATAAAGATATGTATATATTTCCTAACATCTAAAATATATTATTTTGGTGAAAGACTAAAATTATATTTTTAGAACTAGTCTTAAAAATAGATGATTTTTAAGATGATTTCTATACCTTTTACCAAGTATAGATTATATATTCTTATGGAATATATCTTAAAATATATGTATATATTTTAAGAATACAAGATCAAATATAATGAACACGAGGATATACGTATTCCTATACGTACAACTATATACTCACTCACATCACCAACACTTGGTGAAAACACAATTATACAAGCACGATACAACTCACAGGATACAAGAGTATATATATTTGGCGAAATATATATTAAACATTTATCAATTAATACATCTAAGACACAGTTCAACGAATAACAAACACATAGAAGTCTTAACTCATATTCAAGATAAAAGACTTGTACAAGAGTCATTTCAAAGATCGAGGTGTCTAACAAATATAGGATGTTTGTAGGTCGTCACACTATTCAAGACGACCGCACGTGAGATCACAGTTACTTACAATTCACGGACGCAATTAAGTGAGTTCATGTCCCCTATTCATTTTAAATGCTTTACAACTTTACAAGTATCGGGGAAAATACATTTTCATAGTAAGATAAGTCATGGAATGAAACACGTTAGATCATGTGCGAATAGGGTTATACAACTAAGCACCATTAATCCAGTTTGGACCTAAGTACAAGGGGTTAGATCTAATGGGTTTTGGCGAGCCCCACTCTTGGTCGTGGACCCATACAGAAGAGTGCTTTTGTGTCCTAGTGGATGGTAGTCTACACAAAATTGTCTAGGTTTGGATTGCTTCCTTTTTCGTCACACATATTAATGTCCTTGCAAAACATTAATGATCAACGATTTCATTGAAGCTTTACATACTACATCATACATTTTACAAATACATCTTTTCCAACTAAACTGCATGAACTCGCAAACTTTTGTTGATGTTTTCAACTTAACATGTATTTCAGGGAATTAATGGACCATGTCGGGAACCTCAAACAAGATAACAAGTATCAGAACTCCATGCCATCTTTTGGAGGGTTTGCCTGTTATATATTGCCTTTTTGCGGCAATATAATGGTCAAAACCTTAGTAGTTAAACTTTCATTTTGATGTATGAAACAATGACACTTTATTTTTCAGTTAATGGTTTGTAACCAATAAACTTAACTCTTGTGTGTTCTTTTGAAACTATGATGGTAATGGCATTGGAGCATGTTTTATTCATTTAGTATGTTCACTTACATTGATATTATGCAATGAAAACCAATCAGATCACACCTCGCGCTTCCGCTACGAGCGGGTGTGACAACCCACCGTAGCACTTTTGAGGCCACCGTAAGCTATGGTAGACACCGTAGCTTATGGTGGAATCCAGATGTCAAAACTCCATTTTCTTTTAAAACTAAGTTTGGTGAAGACTTTTCATTATCTTTTTCACTATTTTCGTTGAAGAACTTGTTAATGGCGAAAATTTGGTTTCACAACATTGTTTTGGGTGTGTTTATTGTTACTCTTGCATTTGATTCATATGAACATTAGATTTGAAGTGATGATGATCCACCAAACAAGGAGCGGCTAGTTTTCTTTGTGTTCTTCCTAGATGTAAGGTTTTCTTGTGAAAATTATGTTATGTTCATGTATTTCTGGAATAGTAATCTGTGTATTTTATGTTTAGTTTTATTATGGTGTTGGTGTGATTATTTGTAGTTTGTTAATATTGTTTAATCTTATTTCTAAACCATACGTTCTTGGTGTCATTGGCAATCGAGGGATAGTGGGAGGGATTAGGGTTGGAGATGTTAATTGATCATCGGGTGACAACCTCGTCTTCTATGAATCCGAGTATTGGTCCCTTTTTATTACAAACAATTGTATACACACGAGCCATGTCTATGTGGTTCTTACCAGTTGAACATTAGCATTTGTGGCACGTAAAACCTGTAACCCGGGAGGAACACTCTTACTCTTAATTGTTTACAAACTTCTTTGTGACTTGCGTTTTAACTTTAGTTTTATAAATCAAACTAATCAAAATCTAAGATTACTTTCAAGCATTTTTAGTTTAATTTTCACAATTCATAAACTGCTTAACATACACATTTTCCACAAACTCCCTGTGTCCGATACCCATTTACCACTATCTATTTAGTGTATTTGGATTATTTTTGAGTGAGACTTTGACCTCACGTCAAATTTTGGCGCCGTTTCCAGGGAGTAGTGCGCAACATGTGTTATCATCAGTAGTTTTGTTTGTTATTTCCAGGTGTACGCTGGTTATGTTAGTGTGTAGGGTACTTATAGGTGTATAGATACTAGAGGCTCTCACAAGTCATCACCGCTAGCTTTTGATCCTGAAAATGAACAAACGCTTAGAAGAAACTGAGTTTTACTGCGGGAGAACAAGATTGTTGGGTCTCCTACTACACCAAAAAGCACAATGGATCCACTAACTCCCACTACAGGTCAAACTGTACCAACCACTCCTCCACCAAACTTCTACTACAATTCCTACACCACCAAGTGAAGTGAAACCACCAAGTGAAGAAATTTTAATATGAATTCAAACCCCTACCATCCCGGGTTGAGAAAACATCCGAATTTCCGCTATGGAAATCCGACGAACCAAGCTAATCCCAACTTTCAAGGAAGTCAAGGAAATTATGTTCTTCGCCAACAATTTAACAACAATCAAGGAAATTACCGAGGCGGGAATAATCAAGGCTATCAAAGGAAATTTCAACAACCGGGTAATGAACAAGATGGGTCAACGGGTCAAGGTAGTTCGAGTGGGAATGAAGTGTTGGATATGCTTAAAATGATGTAGAAAGATATACAAAAGAGGAATCAAATGGTTGAGGCTCGATTGCAGAAAGATGAAATTATCGACAAAGCTATCCAATCACTAACTACTCAAACGGGTCAACTTGCGACCGAGGTAGCGGACTTGAAGCAAAACAAAGGTCAATTGCTAAGTGACACTAAGGTAAATCCTTCTCATAATTCTTCTCGTAATATTCCTATTAACCATGTTAGTGTCTTGAGAGGCGGTAAAAAATACAAAACCAACCCGTCACCAGGTTTAGTTGATGGTGTGGTAGTGGATATTACGAGGGTGGAAAGTGATGAGGAAGAATCCTCACCCACTAATGTTTTGAAAAAAAGCCCAATTTTGAAAAAGTAATTGAAGAACCCGGTTTGAATGAATTGTTAAATGATAAGGATAAGGATAAGGGAGTGGGGTTAAGTCAAATCCCATTTCCTTCGGCCTTAGTTGACCCAGGTAAAAAGAATGTTATTCCGAAAAGGGGTCCTCAAAAGGAGGAAATGTGGGATGTGTTTAAACAAGCGAAGGTTAACCTTCCGTTAGTTGAAGCAATTAAGCAAGTACACGCTTATGCTAAATTTTTAAAAGAATTATCTACCCAAAAGAGGCAACAAAAAGTGCCAAAAAGGTAGATTTAATTGAACGGGTCAATCCGGTTTTAAAAGGGGATCTTCCTCCTAAGCTCCAAGATCTGGGAACGCCATTAATTAACATACAAGTTGGTGATTTTCAAATGTCAAGGGAGTTACTAGATCTCGGGGCCGAAGTGAGCATTCTTCCGGGGGGCTTATATGACCAATATGATTTGGGTCCATTGAAACGGGTCGAGACAATGATTGTTTTAGCCGAATTGTCTCATAAGCTTCCGTGAGGGATTGTGCGGGATGTGATAGTAAAAGTAGATGAATTTTATTATCCCGTTGACTTTTTAGTTTTGGATTACTCAACTGTTGACCCAATTCAACAACAAAATGTAATTTTGAGTCGACTATTTTGAATACCGCTCATGCCGTTATGAATTGTCGATATGGTTTGGTCTACATGGCATTCGGTAATAGAAAAATGTGATTGATGTTTTCACTAACATTTCTTACTCTTTGGGTGGTGGTGAGTGTTTTATGGAAGATTTAGTTGACAGGTGTGACCCCGCACAAGTACGAGGAAGATGTTTTGGAAACTTGTGTTTGTGATATTTCTGAACAGGTACACATATGTGCTTTAAGAGTGGAGTAGCAAACGCAAGTGGCTTTGGCAATGCAAGAAGGAAGGCCGCCATGGACCCATCAAGTCGAGAATTTACCGGCCGAGATTAATTCGCGCACAAAGCCTTCTTTGGAATGCCTAGCACAAGTTAAATTGAAAGACTTGTGAACCACTTGAAGTATGCATTTTTGGGTGACGATGAGACATTACCGGTTATCATGGCTTCCAATTTGATTTAGGCTCAAGAGAAAGATCTTTTGAATGTGTTGAAGTCTCACAAGGCGGCTATAGGACGGACAATTGCCGACTTGAAAGGCATTAGTTCGTCCATAGTTATGCACAATGTTGGGATTGAACCCTACCAGAGGAACAGATAATGTAAAGCCAAAACTGGATCACATCAGTGGACTATCAATAAACAGCAGTTTACACTTTGCTCTCCCCTTGACAGTGGTTATCTATCTGCTGATACACTCTAAGTACTGCTCTGAAGAACAACTGATGAACCAAACACTGATGAAACAGCTAAAGACTGCTAAAAGGCAAAACACTGAGCTCTATCTACTGCTGACACTTAAGTACTGATGAAGATTCAAGCACTTCTCATTCAAAGACTGATCACCTTTTGAAGAAAACACTAATGATCATGTAATCAGTGCTTAGGCCACAACAGTGGAACGTGAACCGTGTTAGACTTGTTTTGTATTTTATTATAAATCAGTTGTTAGACATCAGTAGTTTGTATAGAACAGTGTTTATAGGTTGTTAGGCTGTTAGATGTCACTATCATGGTGACGTCAGCTGAGGTACATCAGTAGTTTGGTTTGCCTATAAATATGACAGTACTCTGTACTGTTATATTTGATTCGTTTTGAGTGAGTTCTTCTCCTCAATTCAATCATTTCATCTTGTGCAACCAACTCTGAAGTATCAGGCTGAGGGGGAGTTTAGTTTGTAAGCATATCTATAATCTTTTGCTTTGATTAAATCTTTTGACTCTATGAGAAGCAATTGTTTATCAAACTATCTTCTCCTTTGATTGTGTTTGTAAAGTTTATCATCATTTCCGCTGCACTTAATCTCTGTTCATCTCTATTGATTATACAATTTACACAAACTAACACAATCATGTGAGCCTCCGATCCTAACAATTGGTATCAGAGCCTGGACAGTAAATTTCGATTTAACAGTCAAATTGACATAACAGTTCGGCTCAAAATTCGTTGATACTAAGGTTGGTTGTATTTAGTTGAAAAATAGAGTATCGAGTAAATCATGTTCAAAATGGTTATTCAAAAACTCTGTAAATCAACCAAGATGTCATATGACACACAAAATTAACACAACAAGTGATTTCATGCACAAAACACTCATGGTTTCTAGATCTGAAAACATATCTGTTAAACTGTGAGATCATTTCATATTCTTAAAATTGATTTCAACTGTTGTTTTGATATTTGTGATGTTTTTATTAAAATGCTAAAGTATGAACCTCAGATTAACAAAAACCTATGTTCATAAAACATTAGTGTTTTTGTTAACTTAAAAGGAGAGGAATTATCACTTTAGTCATTCCTATCTTATGTGTTGAAAACAGGTTGAGTTCCTCAAAAGGACAAAAACAACTATGTTAAAATACACTAAGTAAATTAACAAAAACTTAGAAGTGTGTCTATCTCAAAACTTTTGAAGACAAAAGAAAAGAGTATAAACATAAAACACTTATGAGTCAAAGTTTAGGGTAATAATGGTCATTAAGCAACTATGTGCATTCATCTGTTCAGGAAAAGGTTTTGATCCCAGTGAATGAACTCCAAAGAGGACTAGACAAATGTTCAAAAATTTATCCATGTGTCCTCATGTTTGCAA
Source organism: Helianthus tuberosus (assembly GCA_030545235.1). Lineage (NCBI taxonomy): Eukaryota > Viridiplantae > Streptophyta > Magnoliopsida > Asterales > Asteraceae > Helianthus > Helianthus tuberosus. The sequence continues at coordinate 178,265,007 of CM060448.1, read as the reverse complement.
TCAACTAACAAAGAAAATGGTACCAAACAGTGGTCAAAATGTATCCAAAAGTTTCCTACCACTGTTGTCAAACCACTGACCATTTTCAAAAACTTGTGAATGATGTGATTATATACTCTATTGAAATTATACCAGATCCTTTTTGATACTATTCTCAGAAAATCCTTTAACCATTTTTTGTTGCGTTCAAAGGATTTTCTCGAATAAACAGGATATATTATTCATTTTTTTTTTTGAATAATATTTTTGGAACTTTTGCTTGTTTTTGTTGGCAATCGTCTCAGCTCCTGTCAGGATGTAATACCTTATTTTTGGTGGTATTATTGTCCTCATAAATAGGTCAAAAGGAAATGGTACATTTGCCAAGATCATGTCATACTCAGTTTTGCCCCAAAATTTTTATCAAAAGTTGATTGCAAACTGTGCTTGAATTACTAGGGTACTCATGTTTTAATTGAATATTAAACGAAAATGAGTTGCCTTAGCAAAAAGTTTTCATCATCTGGGGTACTAAACCACTGTCTTTCAAAATTGACATGTGGCAAAACCCTGAATGAAAATTTCCAAAACAGTTGCTGATATACTGATCTTTCAAATCATTACCATTAGCTTACCCTTAACCACTGTTTGTTCAAAAAAGTCTGCTCTACTTCAAAAGTCTGTCCACTGCTGAAAGCCATCCTTTGTTCATTCATTTTCTTGATAAACTCTGGTGCTCAAAGGCAGTGTCTTATCCACTGATATGCTATCCACTGATAGTGAAAATCATCCGATGTTTCCATTTTACCGTTGTAACCACTGCTTTCCTCAGTAGCTTTCATAAAGTACTGTCCTTCATTTCATCAGGGGTTTGGCATGTGGGCAGTACTATGTGGTCAGTCCTTTTGTAACCGCTGCCACGTCAGCATTCATCTTTTTCCACAAAACCCCCACTTCACATCAAAACATGGTTTTACTGTCGAATTGAATTCTCCAAAAATTCTCTTCTCAAAGCAGTTTTTCTTCAAATTCCTTCAAATATTTCTTCGATTATCATCTCCAAAATGACAAAAGCGAAGTCATCCTCAAACCCACTTCCAAATCATCATCAAAAGATGCCTCCCAAAAGGCTACAATCGTCGAAATACCATACAAACCGTCTCACAATCTTTTGGGTCTTCTCACAAAACCCGGTTCCACAAGGGATTTCGACTCCATCATTGATATCATGACTGCTTCAAAGTATAAAACTTTGCTTACAGCAGATGCACTAATATACTTGGCGACCCAAAGAGAGTTTTGGAAAAATGCAACCCTTGACAAACAAGGTGACACTGTCATAGCCATTAACTCTACTCTAAAGGGAAAGGAAGTCAAGATCACACCACAATCAATTTCAGAGATCTTTCAACTCAACGATCAGGAAGGTAAAATTACTTTCCCCAAAAATGAGTTAAAAAATGATTTTCTAGAAAGAGGGTATAATGCAGAGGTCAAAAAGGACACCTTAGAAAAAGGTTACTTCCCATCTGCACCACAATTTCTATTTCACACCCTCCTAATGTGTGTTTCAAACAAAACCACTGCTTTCAATGAAATACCATTAAAAATTCAAAAATTGGGATTTGCAATTCTTCAAGAAGAAAATTTTAACTATTCTCTGGTGATTTTTAATGATTTGGTTAACAATGTTGAAACAAAAGCATTCCTACTTTTTCCAAGATTTTTAAGTTACTATTTTGAAAAGAAACTTGGAAAGAAGGATGTTGCTGCAATAAAACAAGGTGAATCTTTGCAAATAAAAAGCTTAACTGCTGAAACTTTTACATGAATGTTAACACCTTGCAAAACACAAGCAGAGGTACCTGAGCAGATTTTAGCAGTTACAACTACTCCTCAGGTATCTGCTGCTGAGCACACTGCTCAAGGTGATCAAAGCAGCAGACCAACTGTTTTGAAACCCACACCTACAATCACCAAAAAGACAAAAAGAAAAAATCAAAAACCCCCCAAACCAATCAAAAAGGCAACTCTGGAGGATGAGATACCAGAGCAAATGCCTGTGACAAAACAAATGTCACAAGAAACCCCTGCTGCTTCTTCCTCACAGCAGTTGGTACAAATATCTCAACCCATAACCGAAACTCCTCCTGCTTCTTCACAAAAAGAACAGGTTGTACAAATAGGTTCTCCACATCATGATGCTCTGGAAACACTCGTTTCTATCATCCACAGCTCAATACCCGGGGCAAATCCAATTTCTACACCACCCTTCACATCCACAATTCCCCCACCAACTAAACTGCTGTTGGATGCAATTGATTTGAACCAGGCATTAACCAGTCCTTCTCAATCACCTATCAATGAGAATATACCTCAACAACTGACTGGGTCTGATGTATCAATCTTTGCTAACCCACCAACACAACCTGAGGAGGTTAGACCCCTTGAGTTACAAATAACTCTTGGTGGTAGTCCAAGTGAAGCAGCCACTACAACTGTTGAACCCATTGGTTTACAGTTGGACAGTGGTTACATCAATAAGACTTCCTTGGAGGCAATTCCTTTTATAGCAGCTATGCCAACCACCAGTGGATTTATTTATCCTACTGGCAACATCAAAAGGTTGTCAAGTGTTGAAGGAAGAAGACCCCAGTACCAAGAAAAAGGGGCATCAGTGGTTAATGTTTGGAGTATACTCCCTACATCTACCACTGATAAAACCACTTCCAGTGGGAAATCAGATGATCCCATTAACTTGGGTGATGATTTAAAGTACCAAAAAATGACGGATCGAATTGAAAAGCTTGATAACTCTGTTGCAGAACTCAAAGATATGCTACAACAGGTGTTACAAGTACAAAAGGTACAATCAACTGCTGTTCCATCTCAAGCACCTGCTCCACAAAGGGCACCTGCTACAAATGAGCTCTGGAATTTATTTCAACCTTTTCTCCATCAACAAGCACAATTAGCAGATCAGCAACATGAAAAACATGTCCAACAGCTGAGAAATGCAATGGAGTCAAGGTTCAAGAACACTCAGGCTGATCTAAAGGTTCTCAAAACTCAGATCCTGCACACCACTGGCACTGCTCCTCCAACAGTACTTTTCATTGATCAACTCCCAGACGATAATGCCAAAAAGGGGGAGAAAATTCAGGAGTGGAAGAAGAAAGGAATAGATGATGGTCTCTACATTGAACCTGAAAGGGATGCTATGACCAGAAAAATTCCTGTGCCAGATGGTAGTAAAAAGGTTGATGCTACTCAAGAAGCACTTGATGAAGGAGTAGCAAGTGTAAAAAGAGATAGAATGGAAAAGGATATTTCAAGGTGGAATGAGGAGAAAAGAGCTTTCATGGAGCTGTGTGAGCAGGGTTGTTCTGGTTCAAAGGATACTAAAAATCCTAAGACAAAAAGGAAGCCTAAGTCCACCTCATCCAGAATTCCAAAGCATATTCCAAAACCACCATCCAAAAGTCATCTGCATCAAACCTCCACCCAAACAGCTGCTGAAACTCCTGTTGTATCAACTACTGATGGTACTTCAGTGGTTTCAACATCTGCTCCCACTTCAACACACACCACTTCAAAATACACCAAATCCACTGCTTTACCACCATTACCACCAAAAATAAAATCACCTCCTGCCAAAAAGCAGAAGACAGTAGTTGTTACAACATCTGCTGTAATGACAACAGTGGTTGGAACACCAGTTGTTTCAACAACTGTTAGTCAATCACAAACCACTGCCACTACATCCACCACCACTATTCCATCCAAAACATCATCAGCCCCTCCTCAAACAAAGAGGAGACGGCTAATTCTCAAAGATGATGACACTTCACCATCACAGGCATCTTCAAAATCTTCAGCTCTTGTCACAATACCAAAACCTGTTCCTCTCTCTTCAGTTCCAATGTACAAGCCCTTACCTCCTGCAGGTGTTCAATTTCCTCTTGAACTAGCAGCAGTTAGAGAAGAAATAAAATCTTTTTACTATGAGGATGACCCTGCCAAAAGGAGTTTGCCATCAATAAAAGGATATCCCTGGCCTAAAAATGTTGATGAATATTTGAAAATCAAGGCCAAGCAAGCAGAGGATATCTCAAAAAGAAACACACAAGGGAAATCTGACAAAGAAATTTCAAGAAAATATCAATATCTGCTCACACAAGTCAGATCTCTAGAACAATTTGCAAAAAATGTCAGTCAACAAATTTCAGAAAGAGCAGCTGAAACTTTGAAGAAAGACTACATTGAAAGCATCATGGATCACAAGAAGTATAAAGGAGAGAGATACATGTACAAAGAGTGGACTGTTCCTGAGCTTGAAGATGAAGCTGCAAGAATTCAAGACATGATAAAAAGGAAGGTCACTCACACTCCTCCTGACTGGGCAAAGTTTAGAAAGAATGTACCTGACAAACATGTAGAACTGAAAAGAATGAAAAAGGAACTGGTTGCTGCTGAATATGGAAACAAAAGACAAATTGCCAGATGGAAAGAAGATGTAGTCAGGGCCACCTACAAAAGGTTGGAGGAACTAAGAAAGAAAGATCCAAATGTTCCTCAAAAGCCTGACTATCCTGAAGCAGAGGTTTCAAAAAGATCAACAAAGCTGCAAATCAGGAGAGCCACTGCTCCCACTGGTGCTGCCATCTACAAAAGAAGGAGCAAAAACCAGTTGAGTACTGAAACAATTCAAGATCTATTAGCTGGAAATGCTATTGTAAAAGCAGGCATGAAAGTAATGATAAAAGAAGATTTTGAATTGGAACAATCTGCAAGTGCTGCTCAGCCAGTTATGAATAGGCCAGCCTCACCAAATACTACTGCAAATAAACATCTCCCAAGAAACCCACCAGGCTAAAAAATACAAAAGTGGGAAACTGACAAACAGACCTGCGTATTGACTTTGCTCAGGTCTGGTGGAGAAGTGGAGAAAATATCAAGGGAACAAGCTCTTGGCCTGAGTCTTGAAGATTTGCAGGATCTCCTTGATCTTCCACTTGGCAGGGATGATGAAGACACAGATGCCCTAGACTTTGAACTACAATTTAAAGGTCAGATAAGGGAACTGTTGATGAGGCAATAAAGATTTCCACAATAATGAAGAGTTTTGGCATTATCTGTTCCAGGGGGAGATTGTTGGGATTGAACCCTACCAGAGGAACAGATAATGTAAAGCCAAAACTGGATCACATCAGTGGACTATCAATAAGCAGCAGTTTACACTTTGCTCTCCCCTTGACAGTGGTTATCTATCTGCTGATACACTCTAAGTACTGCTCTGAAGAACAACTGATGAACCAAACACTGATGAAACAGCTAAAGACTGCTAAAAGGCAAAACACTGAGCTCTATCTACTGCTGACACTTAAGTACTGCTGAAGATTCAAGCACTGCTCATTCAAAGACTGATCACCTTTTGAAGAAAGCACTGATGATCATGTAATCAGTGCTTAGGCCACAACAGTGGAACGTGAACAGTGTTAGACTTGTTTTGTATTTTATTATAAATTAGTTGTTAGACATCAGTAGTTTGTATAGAACAGTGTTTATAGGTTGTTAGGCTGTTAGATGTCACTATCATGGTGACGTCAGCTGAGGTACATCAGTAGTTTGGTTTCCCTATAAATATGACAGTACTCTGTACTGTTATATTTGATTCGTTTTGAGTGAGTTCTTCTCCTCAATTCAATCCTTTCATCTTGTGCAACCAACTCTGAAGTATCAGGCTGAGGGGGGAGTTTAGTTTGTAAGCATATCTATAATCTTTTGCTTTGATTTGTAAGTCTTTTGACTCTATGAGAAGCAATTGTTTATCAAACTATCTTCTCCTTTGATTGTGTTTGTAAAGTTTATCATCATTTCCGCTGCACTTAATCTCTGTTCATCTCTATTGATTATACAATTTACACAAACTAACACAATCATGTGAGCCTCCGATCCTAACACACAAGATTATCACCACCAAAAATGCAAAGCCAACCCGAGAGACACAAAGAAGATTGAACCCTAATTTGTGGAAGTTGTAAAAAAAAGAGGTAATCAAGTGGTTGAATGCAAGGATTATTTACCCCATTTCGGGTAGTGCATGGGTGAGTCCTACACAGGTAGTGCTAAAGAAAGCCGGTATACATGTAATAAAAGATGAAAGCAGTGAACAAATCATCACCCGACCGGTAACCAGGTGGCGAGTGTGCATTGGTTATAGAAAATTGAATGCGGCTACCTCTAAAGACCATTTTCTCCCACCCATTATTGACCAAATAATTGAAAAACTTTTGTGTCAAAAATATTATTGTTTTTTGGATGGGTACTCAGTTTATTACCAAATTGTGATTCACCTAGATGACCAACATAAGACCACTTTCACATGTCTTTATGGTACTTTTGCCTTTAGGCGGATGACATTTGGATTGTGCAATGCCCCGGCCACTTTTCAATGTTGTATGATGAGTATTTTTTCGGATATTGGTCGGGGATTCACTTACAATATTTATGGATAACTTTTCCATTTTTTGCCCAACTTTTGAGTCTTGTCTCATAGAATTAGAAATTTTTTTGAAAAGATGTGTTTAGACAAACTTGGTGCTAAGTTGGGAGAAAAATCATTTCATGGTACAAGAGGGTATTGTATTGGGTCATGTGATTTCGGATAGGGGAATGGAGGTAGACAAAGCAAAAAATAAAAGTAATTTCATCTTTGCCACCACTAAAAAATGTTAAAGGGGTGAGGTCATTTTTGGTACATGAAGGTTTTTACCTGAGATTTATTAAGGGTTTCAGTGTAATTACTAAACCTTTATGTAATTTGTTATTAATAGATGTTTCATTTGACTTTACTAATGAATGTTTGCAAGCTTTTGATATTTTTGAAGGAAAAGTTGGTGCAAGCCCCTATTTTGCAACCACTGGATTGGACAAAGTTGTTCGAGATTATGTGTGATACTAGTGATAGCACTATTGGAGCGGTTTTGGGCCAAAGGGTTGACAAGAAGCCTGTTGTGATTTATTATGCGAGTAAGACATTATCCGAGGCACAACTAAACTTGTAGGATCGTGTTTGACTCCTGAACGATTGCATATGACACGTGCGACGTGCAGAATCAGTGCACGTGCATGGACCGAACACAAGAACGTACTATAATCTGTGATTCGATTGAATGATATGAAATCGTACAAGAAACGTGAATCACCTTTTGCCTTCCTCTCTCTACTTTCTCTCTCTAGCTTCAAAGCTCCAAATGTCACAAAGGGAAAAAGTTCTAAACTATAGGCATAAGCCTCCTATTTATAAGCCAAGGTTAATAAGGAAGTTTTCCTTATTACAATAATGCCACCTTGCCTTTTTCCTACATATCTAATTATAAAGCTATGTCTTCTTCTATAAACTGCTACGAACTTGGATTGACGAAGGCGATAGACATTACTGCACTCACAGACTCCCCCTTGGATATTGCCACAATCAATCTCATAGCGTCTTGTCTTTCTCTCTCTCTCTGAGTCTTCTTGAAGATTTGACACATCTTCAGCAACATAGACTCCCTCTTGCTTAAACAGAATCCCCGTGGATCTGTCTTTAGCTTTAGTTTCTCCTTTTGGTTAGACTCTTTTTCTTCAGGCTCACCCTTTCGTTAAGCTTCCGTGATTTTGGGATCGACACATGGCTTTCCAGTTACAAGCTCCCCCTTGCGATAAGCTTGTCTTCAGCCTCCCCCTTAGACTCGGCTATCTGGATCGTAATCTGGTACAACATCTGCAAATTCTCAAACATTTACAAGTGAAAACATTTTAAACATCCAGGATTGATGACCTGGCACTTAAAAACTTTCCAAAACGAAAACTTGGCTCTATTGAACAAAAATAAAAATATGAATATTTCCAGGGTTAATCTTGGCTCCACTCCCCCTATCAAAATACTTTATAGATTTGGTAGTTTAAGAAACCAAGAACGTAATCTGGCTCTTTACAACAGATTTTTAACAATTTGAACATCCAAAACCTCCACAATTTATCATCCAAGTCCAAATTAATGACCTTGGAGATATCACAAACTGTTTTTGATTTTTGATTTTTGATTTTAAAACTACAAGTTTCAAATTAATGAACTTGTTTATTTTCAGAAACACGTTCAGCACACTTAGATTTTGAAACTCAGCATTTAGACATTGGTTGTCGAAAATAAAGTAGAAACAAAATCTTTTTGTATTTTTCTGAAAAATAAAGCAGTAAACAAATATTTACAAACATATTTACAGACAATATTTTTGATTGAGTTCGTATCAGAGGATCATATCAGTTTATGACAAATCACCAGATCCGTTGAGCATTAAACACTTTAAGTTCTAAACTATTCACTTAGATTGTCAGTATACTGATCCACTTAAATTTTCACACAAAGTTCAATCGATTCGAGATACGGATTAGAGTTTTAAGGACTTAAACTTATTCGCGTGTCCCACCTCAGAATATACTCCCGTATCAAAATTCCCTAGATTCAGTCTTACAGGTGAGTATACCAATTTGATATATGTATTTTGGGTTCGTGCGTGACCTTGAGAGCTCAGGTATGAACTTCCGTTCAGTTAAAGAAATGAAGGGTCGACTTTAGGTGTGTTCCCTTTAGAGAGATTTCGGGAGTTACCCATATATCCGAGAGATGTTCCCCACGAGATAAGTAAGTATTTGATATTTAGGTTTATATCTCGAAATCAATCTACTTAATGTGTAAAAACCTACTGGCATATCATCAGTGAGACCGTTTATCACATTTTTCTTTCCATTTCTTTAGTATACTGTGATTGTCTACCGATGTACTAACATTTCCTCTCTTTACACAAAACTCTTTTTAATTTTATCATGTTTTTGGCTTTCTCAAAATTTTTAAAGTTTTTGGATTTTCTGACAACGCTCTTACTCCCCCTAAGATTCAAAACATTTAAAGAAAATTTGACAACCTGATACTGGTAGCTTTTTCTCGACATCCATTTTCTGCTTTACATTCTCTGTTTTGCAGAAAATATACCCCCATGGTTTACAACACATTGATATTTTATAGTTTGAAAACCGTTTTTCAATCTTGTGAAATTAATCATGTTTGTTCAGCAGTGAGGGTTTCGGCATATTCAATCAACATATATATTTTTTTTAAGATTTTTTATTTTTTGACAAATTTAAAAACAAACATATTTTTGAATTTTCAATTTTTGACAAAATAAAAACATATTTTTGGTTTTTAAAGTTTTCATTGTTTAGGGTTTTTGAAATATGGTTTATTTATGTACAGAAATCAATCAAACTCCCTGATTCAGTTGCAGGGATCAGCTGCCTCTTCCTCTTGTATCAGGCTGCTCCCTCCATTTAGTTGACTTTCATACTCTTTCTGGAGCACCTGCACAATCAACTAATTTGATCATTTGAACAGTTTAGCCCAGGTCTGTTTGACCTTAGGCATTTCAACACAATAAGATTCGTTCAACTTCGAAAAATCTTTATCATTTTTCACAAATGTATTTTCATTCCGATTATCACTCACAGAAACCTTTTATTTCTTTTCCACCCAAGATTGTCCTTTTGAAGCACTTCTTTTGTAAATATGTGAATCATTCTGAGTGTTTTGATTTTGAACAACAACTTTTGGTTTCCAAAACTGGTTTGGTTTTGTTGCATCAACAATTGTTTTCCAACTTTGTGTTTTTCTAAATCTGGGTGTGTGAGAATTCCAGGTTTGTCTTGAATCAAACCTAGTTGGGTTTGATTTCCAAGTTTGATTCGAAGCAAACTTGTTTGTGTTGTATCTCCAAGTTTGTTTTGAATCAAATCTGGTTGACCTTTGTTTCACATCCTCAGATTTATGTTGTTCAACATCAGACTTCTTTTTCTAAACATCAACAGGTTTCGGATTTGGACACTTGCGAGCAAGATGTCCAGTTTGATCACATTTAAAACATGTTCTCTTGGACACATCTTTGACCTGTTGTTGTTGCTTTTTCTGATCATAGAACTCTTCATTAGACTGTCGTCTAAATTGGTGTTCTTTCTCTTCTTCGGAACTTTTTCCGTGAACAAAGTTCGTATTTTTCTGATAATTTGGTGTTTCATTTCTTTTCCAGTTCTGTTTCTTTTAATAACCCAACCCAGCCTTCATGTTTTTCTTTTTGAAACTAGGTTTGTTATAAAAAGTTTTATGACTCTTTCCAGCAAACTTTGGAATCTCATACTTTTCAATTTCAACCAATTTGAAAACTTTGTCAATCTTTTCTTAAATCACATTCTAAATTAGGACTTCAAGATCTGAGAATAATTTGTCCGATCCAGTCATCGTATAAACCAATCCTTTTGAATCATCATTCGCCTTTTTCTCAGATTTTGAGTTTTTCAAATAACTTTCATGAAAACTACCTTCATTTTCATCCTGTGATTCAGTTTTACCTGTTTCAACCGACTCTTCTTTCAAGACACTTTCAACGACCTTACCTACCACCTCTGAATCACTAGAATCATCAGATTTGGAATAGGTTACGTCAATGTTATCTAGCAATTGTTCAAGCGTGTTGAAAGCTTTTTCCACCTTCTCGTCATCATAGAATGTGAATTTTTCCTCAAACGGTGGTGGAACCTGATAATACTCTAAGCCAATTCCTTTCTTATTTTGCTCAGAATCTTTACCATTCGGTTTTAGATTAAAAATGCGTTCAAGAACATATGATGAAGCGTGATAACTATGTAACTTGTTATTATCTTGTTCTAAATCAGCTATTTTACGCTTTAGCTTAGCAACATCTTCAATATAAGAATTTACAACTTGTTGCTTTATTGATTATTATCGCTTAAGTGTATCAGATGTTTCAGAACAATATTTTAATCTTGATTGAACAAGTTTCATTTAACTCTTCACATCTTCATATGATTATTTTGTTATGTGATATGCAAGTTTTATTGAATCATATCCTTTTTTCATTTCTTGAAAAGCATTTTCTTTTTGTAAACACTCTTCCGTCATTTTTGAAACCTTTTCTTTTAACATCTCATTTTATTTTTCTAAACTTTTGCATTTTTGTGTTAATTTTTCATCATTATCTTTCAAAATCTTTTCGTTTTCTAACATTTCCTTGCATTTTTCTTTGAAAACTTTTTCGATTTTATTGAATTCTAGAACTCTTGTTCTGAATTTTTTATCCTTTTCAGTACAAGCATTGCACGTTTCCATGCATTTCTTGCACTGTTCAGCAGTTTTATTTGAAATTTCAGATTCAGTTGAAGTATTTACCTCAGTGATTGGCACTTCAGCTTTTTCTTCAATCTGCTTCTGATCTGCTTCTTTCTTTGATTTTTCCTTAGCAGCATCATCATCGATCACTTCAACTAATTTTTCCATCTTTTCATCAGCATTCATCTCAACCGAACTTTCTATCTTCACCTCATCCTCTTCTTTCTTCTTTAGTTTCTCTTCATCATGCTGTTCTTCAATAACAACCTTTTTATCAACAACTTTTTCTGTCACCTTTTCTTCCTCAACTACCTTCTTTAAATCATCAACTAACTCTTCAACACATGCTCTTGATTTCTCTTTTTCAGAATTATTTTCAATTTGACTCAAGTTTGGTGACTCCTCTTTGCTCCTATGATAAATCGCTTTCCGATAATAATCATCTTTGAAAGGATTTGTGTTTCCATCAACTGCAGAGTTATTGCATTCTCATTTAAAATGACCATTTTTCTTGCATTAGAAGCATGTCACTTTCGAATTTATCAAATCCCAATTTCGATGATGGTCCACCAATTGACTGTCTGCATGTAATCTCCATATACCATTGAGCTCTTCGGATGCAACTTGCCAAACACCATTGTATATCAATAAGTTCCATTTCTTTTGGATCTATCTGGTCGTAGTCTTCCTTTGTTAGCTCTGAATTTCCAATTTTCCCAGATACTTGACCTTCATATGACTCCAGAACAGATGCCAAAAAACTCATTTGTTGTTTAGTAGCATTGATGCTCATTGCAGGAGAATATGTTAGTTTCAATGCGATGTTGTAGAGAATTTCCTCAGATTCTTCAGAATTTGAATTTGTGGAAGATGAATGATATCCTCGATTGTAGCTTGATGAACTTTTCTGTGAATCTTTTGTCCTTTCAACACTAAATGCAGTCTTTGGTGATTCGCTAACAGTCACCGAAGGCATACTTTCTTTGGAGTACAGACCGACATTTTGTTGATACAAAGAACTGCTAATCTTGCTTTATTTCTGCCATTCAAGCTGATGAGTTTCAATTTTTTCTATCAAAACATCGAGAGTAATTGTATCATATAACACGTCATTTTTCAGAATAAAAACAAACGTTTGCCACTGATCAGCTTGTGGTAACGCTTCAATTATTTTATCAATCACTTCCTCTCGAGTTTTTGTTATCCCAAACCTATCAAGTTTGATTTTTAAGTGACAACACCTCTCAATCATTTGTCTCACCGACTCTCCTTTTAAATTATCAAATATATCAAATTGTTTTTTCAAGAAAGCAATTTTATTCTTTTTAATCTGTTTACCCCCTTCAACTTTTACTCTTAATGCCTCCCAAACTGATTTTGAAGATCCATCATGATTTAACAAAGAAAAAATATCGTCTTTAATAGATTACTGAATCAATGCAATCATCTTCTGCTCGTTTGAGAATTTTCTTTTATCTTCATCGGAAAGATTACTGAGATGAATTTCTTCATGTTTATCATTAATCGGTCGATTGTATCCAAACTCCAGACAAAACCAGCTCTCATGTGCATAAGCTTTTGTCCAGTTTAAAAACCTCTCTTTCCACCATGTGTAATCTTCTATATTGTCAAGTTTTGGTGGTTTCAAATATGTCCCATAGAAATTATTATGTTTTATGTTATCGTTTATCGCTTTTGTAATGGTTTTTGGTGTGACTGTCGATGTTTCAGACGATTCGGACGTGAAAGCTTTGTAGAAAGTATTGTAAAATTCTTCACCCATGATGCACCTTGTTTATCACCAGCAAATATACAAACAAAAGATTAGTTTAATCTAACAGTTGGATCGGATGAAAAATGGATCGAATGACTTGGATCGGATGGCAAATGGATCAGATCACTTGGATCGGATGACAATGGATCGGATCACTTGGATCGGATGAGTCTATGGACCGGATGACTCTTGGGATCGGATGAGTCTTTGGATTGAATGGTCATTCGCACGAATGACCATCCGTCACTTTGTTATAATATAAAGACTTCTTCGATCGGATCACTTGCTCTTTGATCGGATTGCCCTTCGATCGCTGCAACAATGAATCAAACAATCAAATTTGCTAAGGCTCGGATGGTCATCCGATCGGATGGCCATCCGAGTGATGAAAATGAACATCAACAGCGAACAAGTTTAACATTTTCGGATAGAAAAATCTTGATTTCTCTCAAATTTTTTGTTGTAGGCTTATACAACGATGATTTTCGCACAACATATCCAAAAATCAGCTAATTTTAAGCATGAAAGCCATGTTAATTTTCCGTTTTTCTGTAAAAAATGTGAAAAGGATAAAAAGATGAAGAAATTGACAAATCTGATATGATTTTTGATCTGAATCTGTTGATTTCTTGTGCGAATGATCCGTGCAATCGAGCTCCTGCATTGATACCACTTGTAGGATCGGTTTTGACTCCCGAACGATTGCGTATCACACGTGCGACGTGCGGAATCCGTGCACGTGCGTGCACCAAACACAAGAACGTACTATAATCTGTGATTCGATTGAATGATATATAATCGTACAAGAAACGTGAATCACCTTTTCCCTTTATCTCTCTACTTTCTCTCTCTAGCTTCAAAGCTCCAAATGTCACAAATGGCAAAAGTTCTAAACTAAAGGAATAAGCCTCCTATTTATAGGCCAAGGTAAATAAGGAAGTTTTCCTTATTTACAATAATGCCACCTTGCCTTTTTCCTACATATCTAATTATAAGGCTATGTCTTCTTCTATAAACTGCTACGAACTTGGATTGACGGAGGCGATAGACATTACTGCACTCACATAAACTACACCACCACATAAAAAGAATTGCTCGCGGTACTGTATACCTTGGATAAATTTCGGTCTTACATTTAGGGGAGCAAAGTAGTGGTGTATTCAGATCATAGTGCGGTTAGATATTTGATCGAGAAAAAAGATGTGAAACCGCGTTTAATTTGTTGGGTGTTGTTATTGCAAGAGTTCGATTTGGAGATCCTAAATAAGAAGGGTTGTGGAAATGTAGTTGTCACACCCCGAATTATTAGAGCATTGGCGTGACTGGACTGGTATCTTCATTGCAGAGTGGAAGCAAATAAGCTAGGACTTTTAGAAAACGAACGCCACTAAGTACTCGACTCCACATGGTTCTCCTATTCCAACCGTGCCATAATTTCTGAAATGCAACCTGAGAAAGAAACATGCGAAAAATCAACATAAAGTTGAGCGAGTTCATAGTTTGTTTGTAAAATATTTGAAATAAATCTTTTTGAATGACCGGTTTTTGTTGTACTGTTGAATGTTTAAATACTTGAATGTAAATATGGTATGTAACTTGTAGAATGTATGAATGTTTGAATGTAACTTGAAAAACGTATATGTAACTGAGTACTATGAATGTTTGATTGTATCCTGTAGAATGTATCTGTAGCTGAGTACTATAAATGTTTGATTGTATCCTGTAGAATGTATCTGTAACTGAATACTATGAATGTTTGAGATCGCTAGTGGTTTGCAAGGCCACTAACATGTGTCACGACATAGGAAGCCACCAAACCTAGGCATTTTTGTCGACTTTGACTGAGACACAAAAGCACACATTGGTAGAAGTAGGCCAAGAGTGGGGTTGCCTGAAACCCATTAGATCTAACCTTTTGTTCCGCGGTCTGAATGTATACGTTGATTAATGGTGCTTATGGTACCCTATTCGGGACATGATCTAGAATGTTTCACTTGAATGTTTTTGTACTCCATCATACCATTTGTAAACATTGTAACATTTGTATCTTGTAAACTCTTGTATTTGTATTTTCCCGTAGTTTAGAAAACTAGAATTCGTGTGTATGCACATTTAAAAAAATACGCTTGTTTGCAAAAACCGGTATAAAACATAAGCTTTTCGTATACCATTTGTATTCGTTAAAACTTGCTTGTAAAATGGTTTAGAAATATGTAATTCTTGTATGTTTTGCAAAAAGTGCATGTCTTTCCACCCCAAAAACATTTATAAGAATGTGAAACTGTAAAAAGGTGGGGTTATGAACTCACCTGAATATTCCTTGTGCAAAGCTAGCTAATTTATGACTTCGTGAGGTCGTTTCCAAGACATGACTTGCTAGTGTGCATTCTACAGTATTCCTAACACGGAATATCTTATAAGTTTCTAAATATACGCAGTAACTAAACTACGTGTCATCGAGCTCTACCAAATCGTTGACCGAACGATTCGACGGTTTGTTGATAACTTAATAGTAATGATTAAGTTATACTCGTTAAGTCTCGCTTAATGTCGTTGATAGTTTACTAAGCCTAGAAAGTACTTAGTTTTCGAGAATTTCAAATATATAAATATTTATACAAAAATATCAAGAGTAAATTGCCATTTTAGTCCCTGAGTTTTGACTAAAATTGCCACTTTAGTCCAAATAGTTTTTTTCTTGCCATTTTAGTCCAAATAGTTTTGTTTTCTTGCCATTTTAGTCCAAATAGTTTTGTTTTCTGCCATTTTAGTCCCCGAGTTTTGTCATTTGTTGCCATTTTCATCCAACCCACTAACTCCATTCAAAAAAATTTATTTAACTTAGGTGAATTTTGGTCGAACCACATTTTTCTTTCTTTTTTTGCAGGTGCGATGGTATGGGGATGGTGTTGTGCCAGTTTACAGTGAAGATGATGGCGGTGGTTGTTGGTTTTACGATGATGACGGTGATGTTGGTTAATGACGTGGGTGGCGTAAAAGTGCCCGGTGGTGGTGGAAATGGTGGGTGGTGATTGTGGTGGGGTGGGTGGGTGGGTGGTGACGGTGCAGGGACTAACCTTCTATCATCGCCACCACCTGCCTGCACCGTCACCACCCACCCACCCACCCCACCACCATCACCACCTACCAGGGACTAAAATGGCAGAAAACAAAACTATTTGGACTAAAATGGCAAGAAAACAAAACTATTTGGACTAAAATGGCAAGAAAAAAACTATTTGGACTAAAGTGGCAATTTTGGTCAAAACTCAGGGACTAAAATGGCAATTTACTCAAATATCAATATATCGACAAAATAATGTTAGTCGCTCCGAGAAGTCGTACGCGTATAAAAAGATTGTTTATATGAAAATATCATACAACAAGCTCGTATTATGTATCGCGTCTAGTATATATTTGCCATAATATGCCGCTTCGGCGTTTGTAATAAATATAAAAAGTTATATTTATTTTGCGAAAGTATCAACGAGTCGTTGAATAGATAAACTATATCTAGTTTGTAAAAGAATTTGTGTTGTACGATTTTTGAAATAAATATAAAGACTATATTTATTTTTATAAAACGAATTCGTGTTACGCGATGTTTGAAATAAATATATATACTATATTTATTTACAAAAGAATTCGAGTTTACGTTTGAATAAATATATAAATTATATTTATTTTTATAAAAGGATTCGTCGAACTTCCGAAGTTCAAAACAACTATGTTTGTTATTGTAAATGGTTTCCGAATCGTTGTTTTCGTTATTTAATAAAACGCGTGTTGTTTTTATGGATTTTCTCGAAAAACGGGCAGAGTTTCCTCTGTTTTTGGACGACCCTGACAACACAGGTTGTCGTTTTATTTTCAAAAACCAACAAGATTCAACAATATAAACTCAAGTTATAAAAACAAAGTAATACACGAAGTCGCAAACTTTATAATTAACGATTTTTATTATTCGGTTCGAGAGCTCGTTTATCACGTAACCAAAATAACGAAATAAACGCGCCGTTAATTTTTACCAAGCCTTCATGTCGAAATGTCGACTGAGTTGACCGAGTCAACTGAGTTGACCAAGTCGAGTTGACTCAGTTTGACCGAGTCTTCCCGAATCATGAACCGCGAACCGCCGCTAACTTATGTTCACCGAGCCGAACCTGTTGACCCGAACCGTTGACTGCTGACTTTTATTGACTGACCTTGACCGAGTTAAGCTGAAATACTCCGAGTCGAACCGAGTTGAGCCAAAATCGGATCCACTTATTCCGAACATGAACACCCGAGTCAAACATAAACCGAACCAAACTTTGAAGCATCTAATCTGAACCGAAACTGACCTGAATAAACCGAACTTGAACCAATCGGACCCGAAACCTGTGTACTTCGCCGGATAAAGACGATGTCTGCCGGTTAAACGAACCGACCACCGGTTAATCGAACCGACCGCCGGTCCGAGACTTCGACCCGCAGTTCCTTCTCTTCTCAGCCTCTCTCTCCCGTCTCTCCACTTGTAGCCGCCGCACCACCACCGGTTCGTGGTTGTGGTGGTCCGTTTGTATGTCGAAGAAGAACAGTGGAGGGGGTGGGTGTGTACGGCTGAATAACATCACCACCGCCACCGCCGTGAGAGGCGGCGGCTTCGCCTTCCTTCGCAGGGAATCATCGGTGAGGGGGGGTGTCGGCTCGTGTAACAGAGGGGAAAGGAAGTGGAGGTCGAGTGGGGTGGATATGGATTTTGTGTATTTGTCTGTGTTATGTAAATGTATAGATCAAGTGAGAGAGAAAGACAGACTTTAAGTCTGTGTTTATTTGTGAATGGAAGTAACTTGGGTGCAACACCCCTATTTAAAGAGATGTTGAGATTTGTATGCTTTCAACTTTTGAGACAATAAAATCTCTTGTTGAGATTTTAGAGATTTGATAAGATTTACTAAGATTTGTTAAGATCTTTTATCATATGTAGGCTTAGGCTTGTGGGTTTTGGGCTTGGGCCCAGGGCCTACAAGCCCATCTCATGTGTAAGTGGCCCGTAATTCCTACGAGTCACTTTTTTTTAACCAAAATCACGTAAAATGTATGCTTTTAGATGGTTTTGACGTGCTCGTTCGTCGTTGCGTTAAATCACGCAAAACGCGTCGTCTGCCGTTTAAATCCGTTTGTCGATCCGGTTTCGAACACGGTTACTAAAATTTAATTACGAAACAAAATATATGGTAAAATTTAAGTTTTTTTTTTAAATAATACGCTCCTCCGGTGCTTCCGTTTTCGTTACCGGTGCGTTTCCTGCAGTCGCGTTTCTCGTTCCTGTTTGCGTTTGTGTCGCCCGGAAGCCCTTTAGATTCACAAAATTAATTTCATAAGCATAAAATTTTCGTGTAACATTCATACATGTCGGCGTTTTCAGTATCTTGTACGGTATCAGTTCGTTGTCGTTTGATGTTCCGCAGATTCCACGCTAATCTTCATACGCTTACTTGTCAGGTCGGATAAACCTTCCTGGGCACTCCAAAGGCCTAATTAAGTCAATCTTCGTCTTAAACACTATTTATTAACGCGTTAATCACCTGTTAATCCTGTAATTAAGAGCCGTAAATTACCGGTTATCACATTCTCCCCCTGTTAATAAAATTTCGTCCTCGAAATTTAGACTACGTTAACTCCTTAGAGTTACGTTATGCGTAGAAAATACGAATAGTACCAAAGTGAACGATCATGAAGTCGAATCAAGACTTATTCGAATGATGTGAATTCAAGGACGTATCACAATATGCAAATGAATTCTAGAAATGATTGGATCCAATAAATGAATTCAGATTTCAACAAGCTCAAATGTACTAGTTTGCATGAAACGCTCGATCATGATCAGCCCAAGCTGCAAGTTCTACCGACGCCACAAGGTGTCGTAGTGAATGAATCAATTCAAATATAGCGGTGATCGAACAAGTATCACCTGTGTTTTGCATAAATCGCTTAATCATGATTAGCCCAAGCTAGAAGTTTATATTGACACCACATGGTGTCGAAATCAATAAACGACTTAATGGAGTCGTAGAGCAAACAAGTCTACTACGACCCGGAGCAAATAAAACGCTTGTCAAAACGAATTCGAATATGATGTTTCCAATACATCATATGGTGTCTTGAATTGAATATGTGTAATGAACAAGTTCAAACAATTGAATTTGATTTCGGCGCAAGCCGACAATAAATACATGTATCGACAAGAAAGCTTTCGGCATGGTCACAACGAAAAACCATGTATGTAACTTGAAAAGAAAAGAAATTTCAAGAAAATGTGTTGACTTGATTACAAAGGAGCCAACAATTACAATAACGCGGGTCATTCGAATCACAAATCAATAATTAGATCTAGCGAAATAATATTTGAACTTTAATGAAACGCTTTATTCGAAACGAAACCACATGCGTAACAAACGATGCATGCATAACATATAAGTTTTAGAGAAATGAAGCAATGAGTATTCGCTATAATGAAAGAAATGATCGTGATACAATTACCATCAAGAGGAGTAGAGATACGAAAATCTACTCAGTAAATGTGAAAGTCAAAATTTCAATAAAGAAATTTAAGGACTTTACCTGGGGTTGCATGTGATAACCGGTTGTTAGGTGACATTACCATGGAATGTCAAACATGGCGTTTTCGTCGTTAATGCGATAGGGGGAATGCGGAGACATACGTCTTCTCTTTGGAGTGATTCGTGTCATTGCAGGACCGCGTGCCAAACCGCCGTTTCCTGATTGATAGTTTTCGTATGTGGTGTACTTCAACCTCCGTTGTTGTATAGCTTGAGTTTCACGTATAGCTGTGTACTAGCGTTTCGTTATGCGTAGGCTAGCTGCTCGGGAAGTTAAAATATCATAGAAAATATGGATAATAGTGTGTGCCTGAGTTTATATTCGCGATTCCTACGTGGGGACCTTTAATGAACTTTACATAATTTTCCGAATGTCTTAAATGCATGTTTCCTAAACTCTCAGAGTTTTATGTACTGTATGTAATTATTTTTGTGTACCATGTGTATAACACCACAATAGCGTATGTTTGAAAACAAAATCTTGACTGTTCGTTTTTCGACAACGGTTGGAGACCATATTCGAGTACTATGCATTTTGTATGTATTCAGGTTTTAATATTCTAAGTTCCCAGAGGAAAGTGAGGTTAGAGCCTAGGTATCTCTACAGAGACCTATTCGTTGTAACCTATAGCTCTGATACCAATCTGTCACACCCCGAATTATCAGAGCATTGGCGTGACTGGACAGGTATCTTCATTGCACAGTAGAAGGAAATAAGCTAGGACTTTTAGAAAACGAACGCCACTAAGTACTCGACTCCACATGGTTCTCCTATTCCAACCGTGCCATAATTTCTGAAATGCAACCTGAGAAAGAAACATGCGAAAAATCAACATAAAGTTGAGCGAGTTCATAGTTTGTTTGTAAAAGATTTGAAATAAATCTTTTTGAATGACCGGTTTTTGTTGAACTGTTGAATGTTTAAATACTTGAATGTAAATATGGTATGTAACTTGTAGAATGTTTGAATTTAACTTGTAAAACGTATATGTAACTGAGCACTATGAATGTTTGATTGTATCCTGTAGAATGTATCTGTAGCTGAGTACTATGAATGTTTGATTGAATCCTGTAGAATGTATCTGTAACTGAGTACTATGAAAGTTTGAGATCGCTAGTGGTTTGCAAGGCTACTAACATGTGTCACGACATAGGAAGCCACCAAACCTAGTCATTTTTGTCGACTTTGACTGAGACATAGAAGCACTCATTGGTAGAAGTAGGCCAAGAGTGGGGTGGCCTGAAACCCATTAGATCTAACCTTTTGTTCCACGGTCTGAATGTATACGTTGATTAATGGTGCTTATGGTACCCTATTCGGGACATGATCTAGAATGTTTCACTTGAATGTTTTTGTACTCCATCATACCATTTGTAAACATTGTAACATTTGTATCTTGTAAACTCTTGTATTTGTATTTTCCCGTAGTTTAGAAAACTAGAATTCGTGTGTATGCACATTTCAAAAAATACGCTTGTTTGCAAAAACCGGTATAACACATAAGCTTTTCGTAAACCATTTGTGTTCGTTAAAACTTGCTTGTAAAATGGTTTAGAAATATGTAATTCTTGTATGTTTTGCAAAAAGTGCATGTCTTTCCACCCCAAAAACATTTATAAGAATGTGAAACTGTAAAAAGGTGGGGTTATGAACTCACCTGAATATTCCTTGTGCAAAGCTAGCTAATTTATGACTTCGTGAGGTCGTTTCCAAGACTTGACTTGCTAGCGTGCATTCTACAGTATTCCTAACACGGAATATCTTATAAGTTTCTAAATAAACGCAGTAACTAAACTACGTGTCATCGAGCTCTACCGAATCGTTGACCGAACGATTCGACGGTTTGTTAATAACTTAATAGTAATGATTAAGTTATACTCGTTAAGTCTCGCTTAATGTCATTGATAGTTTACTAAGCCTAGAAAGTACTTAGTTTTCGAGAATTTCAAATATATAAATATTTATACAAAAATATCAATATATCGACAAAATAATGTTAGTCGCTCCGAGAAGTCGTACTCGTATAAAAAGATTGTTTATATGAAAATATCGTATAACAAGCTCGTATTATGTATCGCGTCTTGTATATATTTGCCATAATATGCCGCTTCGGCGTTTGTAATAAATATAAAAAGTTATATTTATTTTGCGAAAGTATCAACGAGTCGTTGAATAGATAAACTATATCTAGTTTGTAAAAGAATTCATGTTGTACGATTTTTGAAATAAATATAAAGACTATATTTATTTTTATAAAACGAATTCGTGTTACGCGATGTTTGAAATAAATATATATACTATATTTATTTACAAAAGAATTCGAGTTTACGTTTGAAATAAATATATAAATTATATTTATTTTTATAAAAGGATTCGTCGAATTTCCGAAGTTCAAAAAAACTATGTTTGTTGTTGTAAATAGTTTCCGAATCGTTGTTTTCGTTATATAATAAAACGCGTGTTGTTTTTATGGATTTTCTCGAAAAACGGGCAGAGTTTCCTCTGTTTTTGGACGGCCCTGACAACACAAGTTGTCGTTTTATTTTCAAAAACCAACAAGATACAACAATATAAACTCAACTTATAAAAACAAAGTAATACACGTAGCCGCAAACTTTATAATTAACGATTTTTATTATTCGGTTCGAGAGCTCGTTTATCACGTAACCAAAATAACGAAATAAACGCGCCGTTAATTTTTACCAAGTCTTCATGTCGAAATGTCGACTGAGTTGACCGAGTCAACTGAGTTGACCGAGTCGAGTTGACTCAGTTTGATCGAGTCTTCCCGAATCATGAACCGCGAACCGCCGCTAACTTATGTTGACCGAGCCGAACCTGTTGACCCGAACTGTTGACTGCTGACTTTTATTGACTGACCTTGACCGAGTTGACTCGGTTGAGTTGACCGAGTCAACCGACTTAAGCTGAAATACTCCGAGTCGAACCGAGTTGAGCCAAAATCGGATCCGCTTATCCCGAACCTGAACACCTGAGTCAAACATAAACCGAACCAAACTTTGAAGCATCTAATCTGAACTGAAACTTACCTGAATAACCTGAACTTGAACCAATCGGACCCGAGACCGGTGTACTTCGCCGGATAAAGACGATGTCCGCCGGTTAAACGAACCGACCACCGGTTAAACGAACCGACCACCGGTTAAACGAACCGACCGCCGGTCCGAGACTTCGACCCGCAGTTCCTTCTCTTCTCAGCCTCTCTCTCCCGTCTCTCCGCTTGTAGCCGCCGCACCACCACCGGTTCGTGGTGGTGGTGGTCCGTTTGTATGTCGAAGAAGAACAGGGGAGGGGGTGGGTGTTTACGGCTGAACAACATCACCACTGCGACCGCCGTGAGATGCGGCAGCTCCGCCTTCCGTCGCAGGGAATCATCGGTGGGGGGGAGGTGTCGGCTCGTGTAACAGAGGGGAAAGGAAGTGGAGGTCGACTGGGGTGGATATGGATTTTGTGTGTTTTTTCTGTGTTATGTAAATGTATAGATCAAGTGAGAGAGAAAGACAGACTTTAAGTCTGTGTTTATTTGTGAATAGAAGTAACTTGGGTGCAATACCCCTATTTAAAGAGATGTTGAGATTTGTGTGCTTTCAACTTTTGAGACAATAAAATCTCTTGTTGAGATTTTAGAGATTTGATAAGATTTGTTAAGATCTTATATCATATGTAGGCTTAGGCTTGTGGGTTTTGGGCTGGGGCTCAGGGCCTACAAGCCCATCTCATGTGTAAGTGGCCCGTAATTCCTACGAGGCACTTTTTTTTAACCGAAATCACGTAAAATGTATGCTTCTAGATGGTTTTTGACGTGCTCATTCGTCGTTGCGTTTAATCACGCAAAACGCGTCGTCTGCCGTTTAAATCCGTTTGTCGATCCGGTTTCGAACACGGTTACTAAAATTTAATTACGAAACAAAATATATCGTAAAATTTAAGTTTTTTTTAATAATACGCTCCTCAGGTGCTTCCGTTTTCGTTACCGGTGCGTTTCCTGCAGTCGCGTTTCTCGTTCATGTTTGCATTTGTGTCGCACGAAAGCCCAATAGATTCACAAAATTAATTTCATAAGCATAAAATTTTCGTGTAACATTCATACATGTCGGCGTTGTCAGTATCTTGTACGGTATCAGTTCGTTGTCGTTTGATGTTCCGCAGATTCCACGCGAATCTTCATACGCTTACTTGTAAGGTCGGATAAACCTTCCTGGGCACTCCAAAGGCCTAATTATGTCAATCTTCGTCTTAAGCACTATTTATTATCGCGTTAATCATCTGTTAATCCCGTAATTAATAGCCGTAAATTACCGGTTGTCACAGTAGTGGCATATCATCTATCTTGGATTCCATTAGAAGCTATTGATGACACGACCGAAATCAATGAAAAGTTTTTCGATGAAAACTTGTCATCCGTCTCCACCGCACTGTGGTATGCTCATTATGTCAATTATTTGGCCACGGTTGCGATACCGAGTCCCTAGACCAAGATAAGAAGACAACAATTCAGGGTTCAAGTGAAGCAATATATTTGGGATGAACCGAATCTTTTTAAGATTGGTGCGGATCAAGTTATTCGGCGTTGCATTCCCGAAACTGAAGTGTTGGAAGTATTGACCCATGCTCATGCATCAACTTGTGGAGGTAACTTTAGTGGTCAAAAGACGGGGTGTCGAGTCCTCACATGTGGATTTTATTGGCCTACAATTTTTAAAAATGCATCGGAATATGCCCGTCATTGTTTGAATTGCCAAAAGGTAAGTAGTATTTCAAAAAGGGACGAGATACCCTTACAACCCATCTTGGTGGTAGAGATGTTTGGAGTGTGGGGGATTGATTTTATGGGTCCTTTCCCGAGTTCAAATGGTTATTTGTACATCTTGGTAGCGGTGGACTATGTTTCGAAATGGGTTGAAGCAATCGCTACATGGACTAATGATGATGTCGTAGTATGTAAGTTTGTTCAATCTCATATTTTTGCATGTTTTAGGATTCCACGGGTGATTATTAGTGATGGTGGATCACATTTTAAAATTTTCAATTTTGGGAAGTTGTTAAAATGATACAATGTGAATCACCGAATTGCTACCCCATACCACCCACGAACAGGTGGACAAGTTGAAGTGCCCAATAGACAAATCAAGGAAATATTGATGAAGACAGTGTGGGTTGATAGAAAAGACTAGTCGGGAAGGTTGGATGATGCATTATGGGCACATCGGACTGCATAAAAAACACCCACTGGTACAACTCCTTATCGGTTAGTGTATGGAAAGGGGTGTCATTTGCCATATGGAGTTAGCTCACCGTTCGTTATGGGTAATCAAAAGGGTCAATTTGGATAATAATGAGGCTGGTGAGCTAAGGAAGTTATAAATATGTGAGTTAGAGGAAATTCGGGATGAAGCGTACTAGTGTGCATCTGCATATAAAGACAAATTGAAAAAAGTTCATGATGCGAAGTTGCGGAAGAGGACTTTTGAAGTGGGTCAAAAAGTGTGGTTATATAATTCAAGGATTAAGTTCTTTCCGGGAAAACTTAAAAGAAAATGCATGGGGCCTTATGTGAATATGCGAGTGGGTCAGTTTGGCAATGTCAAGATTGAGGATGTTCAGGACCAAAAGAAACAAGAGGTGAATGGGCATCGGCTTAAACGGTATTTGGAAGGCAAGGATATCAACATGCTTGAGGTTGATGAACTGGGTTACCTTTTATGCCCACCGGAAGAGGTGATCGATTGAGAGGCCCAGGTTTGTGTAGTTAGTTGTAGTTCTAGTTTAGTTTAGTTTGTTTTTTAAAAAAAATTACCATTCTCGTCATGGATTGTGTTTAATCCAAGTGTGGGGAAATTCTTAGGAAATTTTTTTTCTCCGATATGGTGTTGGGGACAACAAGGTTTTTCATGGAGGGTAGGGTATAATTTTTGTTTTTGAAAAATTATAAAAATCTTAAAAAAAAAAAAAAAAAACAAACATGAAAAATTTTGTACCCATATATGCCCAGTGGCCACAATAGCTTATGGTGACCACCGTAGGCTGCGGTAGGTTCTGGGAATAAAACTCTTTACGTTGGCAAATCACTGGTCTAAAGTGCACCTTACGGTGCCAGGGCTACCGTAACTTACGGTACCCACCGTAAGCTACGGTGGGTCCTGGCGATTGGGGATCTGGTTTTAGAAAAAAACGAATAAAATCAAAATAATTACAACCCCGCATACAGGTCCTTTCACTTTTCACCACATATTCACCTTTCCTCTTCTTCTACTCTCATTCTTTCTTCCCCAACAAGAACCCTAACTTCCATACCCAAAATCTCTTGCCATTTTCTCAAAACCAATTCTTGTGTTTTTTGGGTCAGTCTTGACTAAAATCTCACGATGATCCCATATTTCTGCTCACATTGTTGAAGATTTCACGTTTAGACTGTCAATTTGACACTTTGTGGTATGAATTTTTGGGGGTTTTCTTGGGTTTTGGTTTCTTTTGCAAGTTTTTGGTGTGCTTACATTATACAAAGCCAAGGTGTGTAATTTTCTCTCATTACTTGTGGTACATTGCAGAATTGTAAGTTAATTCTTGTAACGTTCTTGCACACTTGCTTGTAGTTGATATGATGTGATGAACTTGATGAGTTTGGTATGGGTTATAGTTGTGGATGCTAGGTATTTGTAACACCCGAAATTCTCTCTTATGTTAGTGTTCAGTTTGTTGATATAATTTAGAGATAAAAAAAGGGAAAATGTCATAAAAATGTAACCAAGTTTACTTAGTATTTCAATTAAGTCATTGAAACTTTTTTTGTCTCAATAAAGTAACTAAACTTTAGGTTTGTTTTCTAATACTATGTAATTACTAGGTCATCAGGTTACCATTTTTATTTCTTTTATTTTTATTTTCTTCTCATGCTTAATTGGATTGGATATTATTTAGATAAGGTGGATTTTATAAAATCAAAATATAATTTAAATGATTTATCCAGAAAATAGGCATTTTTATGTTGAATATTTTCTAACGGTGTAATTTAAATAAATGTTTGATGAATACAATAAAAATAAAATAATAAGATGTATGTGTTGTTGAGGCATTCAAACAGACGATAAATAGTAAATAAACAAAATAAAAAAAAACAAAAGGAGAGAGATGCCGGTGTTGTGTGAAACAAGAGAAAAAAAATTGAAATAAAAATATGATATTTTTTACCCTAGTCATTATATATATTTTATATTCCAAATTAAAGATTAAAAATAATAAAAGCTGTCACATCATCATTGTAACCTGGTAGCCTGATAATTACATAATTTTAAAACGCTAAATGAAACTTTAGTGACTTTAGAGAGACAAAAAAAGTTTGAGTGA
This sequence comes from Helianthus tuberosus, assembly GCA_030545235.1. Classification (NCBI taxonomy): domain Eukaryota; kingdom Viridiplantae; phylum Streptophyta; class Magnoliopsida; order Asterales; family Asteraceae; genus Helianthus; species Helianthus tuberosus. Next base: position 178,238,062 of record CM060448.1, on the reverse strand, counting down.
CTTAAGTGGAACAATTGTCAAACTTCATTACATTTCCACAAAGTTACCCCAAAAAAAAAGCGATGCCGCATTAGCTCCAGGACCCAACTGCACCAAGATAATAACTTGGAGGGTGCAAAGTGTATAACACGAAACCTCGTTTTATTAAGGAGCAATAAGTCATATGGAAAAGATTTGAGGGGGCCATACTGTAAATTTCTATTTAAACCTCTACGTAAGCAAACCCTATAATCAAAACTTCACCATTCTTAGACAACATTCTTAGACAATAACCGCTGTGACGGCGCCGTGAAGGAAAAGAAACATGTGCTGAGTTGTTTTTGTTCCTTTCCATTGATGCGAGGTATGATCTTGTTATTTAAATGTTGGTTAGGTCGGCTTTCAAATAAGATAGTTATGTATGTGTTTGGCGTTCATTAGGATTTGCGGGTATCAAAATCGTCGCGTAGAAGAAGACCGGTTGTGTTCTTGACCTCCAGCGATTCCGGGTGGTCGTGAAACAGTATAATGATTGTGAATCCGGTTCGGGTTGTATAGTGGCTTCGGTGGTGATCGAAATAAGGTATGCGATGATGGTGGTTAGCTACGAGGTGACGACGGCGATGGTAACGAGAGATGGAAGTGAATAGGCGGTGATGTTGATACGGTCTACCCGACTTGACCCGGAAAACCCACGATTACCTCTGCCGCACGTTTACATTGTTAATTCCGTTATTTATATCACATTTGCATGTTTCCACGTTCTACACTTTTCCAGTTTGCATTATCCCATTTTCTCATGTTTTCATGTTTCCATATTCTGTATTTAAGTTCAATAGTTGAATGAAAAAGGCAAAGAAGAAAATTTGCATTTAAAGTTTACGTATTTTGTTTACATTGTTGTTAATTTTGGGAGATTCGCTGCCGATCTCGAATCCGCCACGCAACATTGGTGCTTTCATTTTTCGTCTTCACCTCCCGACATGCCGCCCCGCCGTGAACCCACATCCGATAACCCTTCCACAGATGATTTGCTTGCCGCCCTCGCCGAATCCGTCAACAAGTTGATCACCTCCAACACCGCCGCCACCAACCAGATGGTTTCCGGTCAAGAGCAACACAAGGCTCATCTGGATATCATAATCAAACAATTCGCGGCCCAGTACGAGCAAACAAACAACCTCATTGCTACACTTCTTCGCCCCGATCCGAACAGACCTAGTTCTTCCGGGTCGACCACTCCACCACCACCGCCACCACCACTTCCTGCCAACCACACCCCCAAACCACCGAAGATTACCCTTCCCATGTTTGATGGTTCGAACCCATTAGATTGGCTCTTCCAAGCGAATAACTACTTTACCTACTACTTGGTTCCGGATGTTCAACGACTTTACTTAGTTGTGTCCTATTTCACCGGTGACACACTAAGTTGGTACAAGTATCTCTCGAACAACAGGTAACTCGGAACTTGGCTGGAATTTTCAAGAGCTTTGGAACTTCGATTTGGTCCTTCTTCCTACGAGAATCACCAGGCGACTCTTTTCAAACTCCAGCAAACAACCACGGTTGCCATGTATCAAACTGCATTTGAACGACTCGCTAACCTGGTCGTCGGTTTATCTCCCGAGACACTAAAGAATTGCTTCATCTCCGGACTTAAACCGTACATTCAAAGCGAACTAGCAATCCATCATCCTCACACGTTGCATCAAACTTACGGATTAGCTCGTTTAATTGAAGACAAGCTCACTGCTAGGGTAATTGACTCCACTGTTGGATCTGTTTCGTCCCCACAATCCGCATCATCTCTTCCAATCAAGCGGCTCACTCAAGCAGAAGTGCAAGCCAAGAAAGTCGCTGGTCTATGCTTCCACTGTGACGAAAAATTTCAGCCGGGCCATCGTTGCAAAACACCTCAATTCTTGTTGTTCGAACCACCAACGGAACCGCCATGGACCGTTGGGGGTCGTGAGGACACGACCTGTGTTAAAGGGGCGGGTATTGATACGGTCTACCCGACTTGACCCGGAAAACCCACGATTACCTCTGCCACAAGTTTACATTGTTAATTCCGTTATTTATGTCACATTTGCATGTTTCCACGTTCTACACTTTTCCAGTTTGCATTATCCCATTTTCTCATGTTTTCATGTTTCCATATTCTGTATTTAAGTTCAATAGTTGAATGAAAAAGGAAGAGAAGAAAATTTGCATTTAAAGTTTACGTATTTTGTTTACATTGTCGTTAATTTTGGGAGATTTGCTGCCGATCTCGAATCCGGCAGATGTACGGTGTTGACGGTGAGTTGTGAAGGTGATGATGAGAAGGGGCGGTGTGTGGTGTCGGGTGCGATGGCGGTGGTGATTGGTTATGGTGTCAACGACAGTGCTAGTGGTGGTTTATGACGTTGTCGTGGGTGGTATTGGTGAGGTTGGTGGTGTCTGGTGATGATAATGGTGGAGTCGTATGGCAGGGAATCTAGGATGAAGACGGCGAGTTAACGATGGTGACATTCGGTATCTTTAGTAGTGGTGTACCCGACACTATGAAAATGTACAGATATCGTTAGATGTTATGTTGTGGCTTTTGGTGGTGGTTTCATGGTGATGACACAAAAGTAACGTTTTACATGGGTTTGAGAGGTAGTTATTTAGATGATGGTGATGCGTGATGGTCATGAAGCTAGGATTTGCATGAATTAACATTGATGATGGTTTTGACAGTAGCATGGATATGGAAAGTCATGTTTTTTGGAATGGGTTTCATCGAGAAGCCAATGATGGTGATGAGGTTGAGTTGGGTGCATAAAAAAAAAGGAAAACAAAGTGATGGTTTTGGGATGAGTGTGTGCACATACTTGGGATTAAAAAAATGAATATAAATAAATAAAGATGATGTATGGGCTACGAGTGTGTGTATGAATTTTCTACAAATTGATTTAAGAATGATGATGTTGAAATTGCTAGGGTTGCATGTAAATTATGTGTGGTGTATTAATTAGACTAAGGTTCAAAGCATGGGGTGTGGTTGAATGCATGATGGACGCACAATATCATGGGAAACAGTGAATGTTTAAAATGGTTATGCATGTGTACATGCTTGAAAGTAAGGATGATGCATGGGGATTTATGGTAGGTGACGTATGAAGAGAATTTGGTGATGGTGACATTGGTGTGAGGATTGATGTTTTGCATGGTTATGTATCGTACGTGGGGTTGTGATGCAAATTGTAGGAACCAGGTGGTAATCCTAATTGTTTGACTAAAATATGTATTGTAGACACATGGGGTGGTGACGATGAATTACTTTAGGGTCACTTCATTTTTATCTTTATATACCATCATGAATTAGTATTGCGACAAGGGTTATTTTGGTATGGAATGGACGTGCGAGTTTGCATGGGTGTATTCGGTTCAGGTTCAACGGGTCACGGTGATTCGAACTTGATGTTGTTCGGGTTAAGGATTTGCATGGAGATCTTGTATGAGGGCGTAGTTCAAGATGGTTAGCTTGTGGATTTGGAAGTTTTGCAGCTGGTGAGTTCTTGAGCCCACTCTTTTAAATGTTTTTAAATATTTTGGGCTAATATGCATGTTAAACTCGTATGATTATTTTTATGAAGGAAGTTGTGAAGCTTGTTACGTACGTATGAAATTCATGTTTACTTGTATGGTTTTTAAGAATGAAAAATAAGTAGGTTTATAGTTTTATATACCTATTTGTGTGAAGACAAGCATTGATTATACTTATATATACGTATATTTATGTGTGTGTATATATATACGTATATATATTTATGTACTCGAGTCTATGAAGGGAAGATATATACGAAAGACATATGATGATTTAAGCATATCTATATATCTATATATCTATATGTATACATAAATATACACACACATAAACGTATGTATTTATGTGTGAGCTGATGATACCCTTTTAAACTTTTTCAAAGTTTAGGGCTAACACCCATGTTAGATGTATTACTTGGATGAAGACTTTTTTTTATGAAGTTGCATAGTTTATTTGTACTTACATACCAACTATACATGAGGATTATTTGCTTGCCCTTTTGTGCTTGCGTGTGACGTGTTGTGGTCATGCCACAACCAGGTCGAACAGAGGAAGCCCCCTAACAGTTTATCTGTCCTTGGGGCAAGAGGAGAAGAAAATATTCCTTTATCCCCTACTTTGTGTTTGGGATTTAAGGTGAGGAGATCTGTGTTGTGTGCTTGACTCATTAAAAGATGAATTTTAAATTTTGAGGATAAAATAAATATATTTATTTATTTCCATGATGAAGATGTTTTACAATTGTTTATTTGTTAAATTATAAACTTGAACTCACTCAGCGTAGCTGACTTTTGCATGCACGTTAGTTTGATTTCAGGTTAGACATATGAGCGCGAGACCACTTGGATGCTGCACGAAGCTACCCGGCATTGACGTTGGCATTTCTAGTTGAAGACTCCGCTGTAATAATTATTTTTTAACATGAAAGTTTCTTATTTTTAGTTTGGAAGTTTCCCATGTTTTGGTATTTTGACTTAAAAGTTTTCCGTTGCGTAGTTTTTTTTTTTAATGAAGGAAACAATAATTAAAATTTTCAAGTGTTTGGATTATTTATGCAATGATGTCCTAACTGTGAGATACCCGGATTTTGGGGTTTACAGTATTGTGATACAAACCATAATGTAAGCAGAATTTTGTTAATTTTTAGCCAAAATAATGCCAAAATTTTCAGAACAATCACATGGACACTATGTTTTGTTTGCATCCATAGTCATAGCAATAAGGTGTGGGGATATTAGCGTTAACGAGAGAATTTAACTTGTGTTTTTGTTGATACTTGCTTTGTAGATGGGTCGCGAGAGGAAGGATAAGGGGAAAGGAGTAGCCGGGTCGTCTAGTAACCCGACGGACCAGCCAAAGAGAAGTCAATTAGTGTTACGAAGGGATACAAAAGAAGAGCAACAAGAGCAACAACAACAACAACCAAGGCAAGAAGAGGAGGATATTCAATATGTGAAACTGGAATGGACGTCTAGTGCATTGTGCGATCAGCATGCAAGATGGCAATCAGAGCTATTCCATGAAAAAATGAATTCGTGAACCGATAAGAAATAGGCGTTCATTTGTGAGAAAGGGTTTAGAGAATGAGATTGGGCCATTCGATGTTATTAACAAATTTAAAGCCTTAGGATGGGAGGCAGCCTTACAGTGTTACGATTACCATGACAACCACTTGTTTAAGGATGAGTGTAACAACCCGCGTTTTTGAAGTCAAAGTACAAGTTAAAGGAAGAAAAGATTGCTAAATGCAATCTGTCACTCCTTGCTTAATTATGGATTGTACTCCTTGACTTGTAATCGAATTCTTTAACTTGTGTACTTTAGTTGTATTATGTGGAGTAAATGCTAATAATCGCAGTTTAGTCGCATGTTAATCGCTAATCTATTTATCGCTAATCGCACCGCAGTCGCATCACAACCGAATCGCATGTTCTGGATATTGTTTTACGTGTGTGTGCTAGTATATGTTACTTGTACATGTTTATATTATGTTTGTGGTGATTAATCGAAAAACGCATTCGCAACTCCATCGCAACGCAATTTCATCGCGAACTGGAAACGCAAGGTTATTTATGTTGTTGTATGTTAGTCATGATATTTGTGTGACTATTAATTAAATCTATCGCATCGCTTAATCGACACTCGCTTAAACGCATCGCAACGCTCAACTCACGAAACGAAAGATCAAAACCCAACTCACTCGAGCCCTTCGATCGAATGACCGATGATGGCTATCCGATCGAATGGTCATCTGATCGGACTGCCCTCCGATCCATCACCATGCACCGCCTTTCCTCTTCTGTCACCTATAAATAGCACCTGTCAGATCACTGTTCATGTGATGTGACAACTCTCGTTCGACCATCATACTTTCGGGCTATTTTCTCTCGATTCCTCGCGATTCTTGTAAGTTTCTATCTCAAATCTTGTACTTCTATGATTTACACACACTTCTTCTTCATTCTCACCATCAAATCTTAACTTTTCACCATGAAATCTGTCCGATTTGGGCTATTCTAGGGTGATGTCATCATGGGTTCTCATGAACTTCAAAGTGTGACCTCATTCCACCAAGAACAACTCAGATCTAAGAGATTTCAACATGTTTAAACACTGATTTCACCTAAAACTAAACATTTTCAAATCGATTTAAGTTTCTTTCAATTCTTTTACACTCTTGCATTCAAAACCGATGGAATCGGAGCTCATGCAGGCCTTCCACTCATTCTCTAGTGAAGTTTCGGTCTGAGAACCGATTTCTATCAACGAGATAACCGACTTAGCGGGTTGAACATGAACTACCTTTAAGAACAGTTAACTGACCAGACGGGGTGATTCCCATCCGATCGGATAACTTGGACTTGGTGGAGTTTCCGTTGTTTAACACGTTGTCATAATCATCTCAGTAAAACCGCAAACTTTTCAGACTCAACAAATGTTACAGGTTTCAAATGAGCAAGTCACCAAACGGACTGCCGACCGATCAGATTGCCATCCGATCGAACGACAATCCGATCGGATGACTTGTGGTCCCCAAAACTTAAACTTTTTACAAATTTTCAAAGATTATCAGGTCCCAACAAATAGCCATCCGATCAGATGACCATTCGATCAAATGACTATTCTACTATGGAACCTGCTATGTGAAATATCACACTTGGAACGGATCATCATCCGAGCAAACGACTATCCAACCGGACGACCGTTCGACCGGACGATCTCTAAGGTAGAGATACTTCTCTCATTTTAAAATGCTACAACGAAAAGTTCAAAGCCATCATACACAAACACATCCATCCCAAACGAATGACAATCCGACCGAATGGCCATCCATCCGGATGACTATCCGTCCGGAGTGTCATCCGATCGAATGACCATCCATCCGGATTGTCATCCGATCGGATGACCCTTCGTCACTCAGTTCACACGACACCGTTTAACGCACCGTTCATCGCTTATACTATCGTTCTGTAATTAGGCTAACTTTCCAATGCTCCCTTCAATCCAATCCAAGGCTGTGGGTTATTCATTTAACACAATTTGTGAGTATACTTGAACCCTTTTTGCTTCATGCACTTTTGGGTGTTACATACGTTGCTTATTCAACCACAATCGGCACACAACGCAAACACTTTTATATGCTGACCGTTATTGCATGTTATACGTATTATTCGATGAATGCTTATATGTTATGTTTACACAGTGATTGTTGCCTGACACCTTAGCAACGATAGTACTATAGTTTGGAGTCAGCACCCGTCGTGGACAGTGGTTGTTAAGGGCTTTACTTCACGTGTCACAGTGGTGATATGTGTTACACATTCTACAACTCGCAGTCACGTCTGTGCATATTTCGTTGTCGATAACCTACTAGCTTCACTTTGCTACATGTCACATACTGGTTATGCGTAAACGATTTTGCTATCTATTATACTATTAAACTTGTATGCTCACCTTTACGCTGTGTATTGACCTCTATTTTAACGTATGTGACAGGTATTTAGGATGCTGTGGCATGCTTGCTATGTGGAATCGGGCTTAGGAGAGTCTAGAAACAAAACAATTAACATTAGAATTGTCAAAAATATGATTTGTCTTTGAGATAACTATGTCTGTAATAACTACTTTATTTGATATGTCATGGTATGTGACATATGTGCTTGTGTAATCATTGTACAAACTCTAGACAATCCAATACTAATAAAACAATGTGTTTTGATCCCAATGTATGTTATTTATGTTTGACATTTTGCTCGTTTTGATTTTTGATCGATTTTAAACTTTATATTGCTTTCTTGGAAGTTATACGCAAACTGATTTGTGAAATTACTCAGTTTAACACGAAAAACACTCCGGAATAGCAACATAAGCTTAACATACCTTAAATAACCTTTACATAACTTAGAAATAAGTTTCAAAGGGTTTGGTATGGCAAAAACAAGTTTATTTGCTCACGGGGACTATTTGCGTCAACTTGCAAAAGTCTACCGTTTCGTGAGGCAACATACAGTCCGGAACTTGATCATAAGCTAAACATACCATAAGTAACCTAAACATGGCTTAGAAATAAGCTTTGATAAGTTCTGTGTGCGGAAACATGCTTATTTGATCTTACAGGGACTAAAAGTGTCAAAAACGATGTAAGTTTGCATTTTCGCTCATATCTTACGTTCTGACCACATCTGGACATCCAAAATTTTTGTACACACTAAAATATTTTTATTTTAGTGACCGGCATGCAAATATATCATTCGTCGCTTAATTTGGTTCGTTTTCGCGTCCGTCCGAGTTTTGTCGTAAATAGCCGAACAACGTGACCGTACGACCAAACGAACTGACATCCGAAACTTTTCCGAGCATATTTCAGGTCCCCTACACTTTAACGACCTTGTAGAGCATTGAAAATGGCTTAACGTGTGACACCCGTGTCACTGCGACCAGCAAACAAATACCAAATCAATGAAATATTGTGTTTCATACTTTGGACTTATATAAATATGTGTATCTTTTGCACATATCAACTCTTGTTCGATTTCAAGCTCTAAATCGCTTTCTGGAAGGTTATACGCGCACTAATGCGTAAATATAACCAGTTTAATGCAACAAACACTCCGAAATAGTGACATAGGCTTAACATACCTTAAATAACCTTTACATAACTTAGAAATAAGTTTTTGAAAGGTTTGGTATGCCGAAAACAAGTTAATTCGCTTACAGTGACTAAACTTGACAAACTACAAAAGTATGACGATTCGTACTGGAACAGACATTCCGGAATATGACCATAAGTTAAACACACCATAAATATCCCTTACATAGCTTAGAAATAGGCTTTGAGGGGTTCGGTGTGCTAAAATAAACTTCTGGGTCATTCAGGGACTAAAAGCGTCAAAAAGTGCATAAGTTTGCATTTTCGCGCATAACTTACGTTCTGAATACATCCGGACATCCAAAAATTTATGTAAGCACTAAAATATTTTATTTTAGTGTTTGGCATAAGAAAAATCCATTTGTCACGCATTTTGGATCGTTTTTCGCGCTTATGCGCATTCCGTCGTAATTAAGCGAACATCGCGTTCGTACGACCAAACGAACTGACATCCGACATATTTTTGAGCATTTTTCATTTTCACAATGTTTAGGCATCATTTTAGGGCCTTAAAGTTGGCTTTACGGGCCTTAGAAGTGTCGGAAATGGCTTAAAACACAACAGGGACCAAAACTGTCATTTATGAAACATGTTTCTGATCTGTGCAGGCCATGCGGCCCGCGTGAGTTTTATGTACTTCTTTACGCGGCCCGCGTCAGGCTCCCAGATCAGATAAGATCGATTAGTCAGCAGATCCCAGCTGTTTAACTCACAACCACAAACCCACACTTGCCCTTTCAGCTCATAAAAGGCCATTTTTAGTTACCACAACTTTCCAACAAGTGTACGCATGAGATTCGATCACGGTATTCAAGAAACGATCTTAATGGTTCGGGAAATACTATAAATACCCTACCCCCATTTGCTTCAAACTCACAAGAATCTGATCTAATGTGCTCTAAGTTGAAACCTTTGTTTCATACCTGAGCTATTTTGATCTAGATTAGTATTCGGGGACCCTTCGTAAGTATTCCTTCGTTCTTTTATAGCTTTTCGAGTCCGAAAGTCAAACTTTGTTTGACTTTCTGCATTGACCAGTTTATGGTCAATGCGAAGTTCGTTTGAACTTCGCAACGTGATTGTAATCACGATGGTTATAGTCCCTTGTGACTATGCCTACTGATTACCACGTTGTCTAGGGTCGTAAGGGTAAGCGATCTAATAAATCGCTTATACCTTCGAACCCGACCCATTTGGTCGATCATTGGGATTTGACCAAACACATTAGGTGACCATAGCATATAGGGAATGGCCTTCCGAGGTTATACCTTATGGTCGCTTCGTTTAAGTAGTTGTATGATAGGTAGTTTATATGCCTTAGGTAAATTACCAAAATACCCCTTTGATGCCAAAATTCATTTTTAACATATGTAACATAACTTTTGACATCTAAACTGATTTGACAACAATATTAGACATGTTAAGGCATATGTTACTTGTCATAGGACTAGTTAGGCGGTCCAAACGCGTTTTACGCGAACGACGCGTTAAAGTAGCATAGGCTTCCTAAACGGGTCGTATGGGTCGTAAGCACTTAGGTTAGGTTTCATTTAGTATGTAGGCTTTGTTAAACCATATGACACGAGTCTCCATACTCATTTGGTTTACGAACCCTCATTCTATCTAAATCTTCCGATTTAGGTCCGGTTTATTAACATAGTTACCTATATTAGGTGCCGTTTGATTCCGTGATCTCTAGCATTGCTTGGTGGTTATCTTAGGACTTCTGAGCAATCTCAAGTGAGTACATGGACCCCTCTTTTACTGTTTTGCAAACTATTTTGGGGTGAAACACATGTGCCTACTTGTTACTTTTATGCTTTCCATGCTTTCACATCATATACCTGCTATGTTCGTTTGTACATTATAGTACATGATTTCATTGCATTTCATGCTATGTATGCCCATTGTGTGCGTACTTAGTACATCGTTTTACATTACATGCTATGTATGCCCATTGTGTGCGTACTTAGTACATCATTCTACATAACATTTCATGCTATGTATGTCCATTGCGTGCATACTTAGTACATTGTTTTACATTGCATTTCTGTTGCATATGCTCATCCAGCATACGAACACATTATACTACATTTTGAACCGTTGTAACTATTTGACTATGTGAACCGTCGTAACCCTTTGATTATATGAACCGTTTTTAACTGTTGAACCGTGTGAACCATTTATATCTGTTGACATGATTTACATTTGACAATAGACATTTGACTATACATAAAAATTTCTACAATCGTTAAACATTACATCTTGGTGGTTTGGTTGGAGTAAGTGATTTAAGTAACGAGGCGTGTGTAATATGATACAAGCATGCTGGATACGCCGCTGGTACTTCCTATATATAAGTGTTTGTATGGTATCACATATTGTAGCGTTATTTGAATCATTTCAGTTTGAGACATATAACATTTTATACAAATAACATACTTTTCATAAGACATTGATTTACAAACAACTTATCTTATACAAACTCATTTTACATGGTTATTCATTTAACCATACATTATTCTCTTATTTATACATATCATCTGATCTTATCGTTTTTCAAATTATTTACAAAACAAAGCAAATTACAAGGTTCATGACTAAACATTTTCTCAAACATAAGTCATGAATTATGTTTTCACAAAACCTATGTATCTCACAGGCATTTTTATGCTGACATGCCTATTTTCACATGTGTTTTCAGGAGATGATGCATAGGACTTATCAAGACATACTTAGGCGGACATGTGCCTTAGTGACTTAAAACGAGACAAGAACTAGTTAATTTTTGTTATATACTCTTTGTTTCTTGTTTAAAACAATGTAACTCTCTTGTTTGATTAATAAAACGAAACTTTAATTACCATGGATTTGAAACAATTAATTCTGTTACAACACTCCCCGATGTTTCCGCCATGTTTTGTATGTTCTACGTGGTCGGGGTGTGACAGAAAAGTTGGTATCAGAGCCAATGGTTATAGGGAATTAGGTTATTAGTAATGCTTTGACTTAGTCTATAACCTTCTTAGGACCCTAACGCGAGTTTACTTGCGTTTAGTCATAAAACAATACCGTCACTTATTCTTAGGTGACAACCACAATAGGAACATAAATTTCAAAACCGCTTTGAAAACTAATCATCTGTTCTAGGATGATTGATTACTAGGTTTTGAACCCTCTATTGTAAGGTTTTGAAACCTCTGTTATATGGTTTTGAAACCCTTTGAGTTTTCAAAATCTCGTCTAGGTTTTGGGCTTTAAATAATGTGAACACGTGCAAACTGGAAGGGTGAATGCCTGTATTCTGGGTTTTCTGTCTAGGCAAGCACTTCGTATATATCTCATCAGACGCGAGACCAGTTGTGCTTACCTGGGAATTCTTGGGATGAGTGTTCACTTATAGGCGAGCATGTCTTCGCGATACATTATTTTTGACCTATTTACTTTGATTAATCACCGGGGTCGTTTGTTGCTTTGTAGTAACAAACAAATGACCACTATCCTTGCTTTCATCAGATTTGTTTCATCTCATTCTTTTCGTCTAATTCTCTCACTCGCTTCATTTCATGTTTCCTCTTTAGAATGCCTCCTCGACGCGAACACCAAATAGCGACTGCCGAACTGGTAGAAATCATTGCGCAGCAAATGGCTGCTCAATTCCCAAACCTCTTTGCTCAATGGAACCAAGCCAACAACAACAACAATGGTCCATGCAATTTCAAGAGTTTTAACTCGGCTACACCACTCAAGTTTAGTGGTTCTGAGGGAGCGACTGGGCTTCTTCAATGGTTCGAGAGCATTGAGAATACTTTCCGCCACGTGCAGTGTCCTGACAATCGCAAGGTCGAGTTTTCTTCGAGTGTGTTCCAGAAGAGGGCCCTTACGTGGTGGAACGGGGTTATGAGAGATCGTGGTGCAGAAGTTGCTCTAGCACAGACATGGGCTGAACTTAGGGCTCTTATGATGAAGGAATTCTGTCCTCGTCATGAGATCAGGGCCTTGGAAAGGGAATTCGACAATCTTGAGCAAGACAGCGGTGAACATCGAGCCTACACGGATCGTTATGAGGAGTTAAGTCTGTTATGCCCAAACATGGTCACGCCTTTGGATAAGGCAATCGAAAAGTACATTGATGGCCTCCCTGACTCAATACAAGACATTGTGACTGGTAGCAACCCTACTACAGTTAGACAGGCCATTGAGCTATCTGCAACCTTGACTGAATCAAATATCAGGAAAGGTAAACTTTTCCGAAAAGGTGACAAGAAACCGGTCGAGGAATCGAACCCAATCGAGGAATCAAAGACCATGGATGAACAGACTGGATCCCCTAAGAGGTCAAAGAAGCAGAAGGCTTCTCAGAACTTCGCCATGATTACTCACAATGATCAAGCCGTCCCCAACCAACCAGCTCAACCCCCTGTCAGGAAACCCTACAACGGAACTGCACCCTTGTGCAACCAATGTGGCCTACATCATCATGTTGGTGTGAAGTGCCGCACATGCCAAGATTGCGGACTTATAGGTCATACAGCGAGGGTTTGCCCAACCGCAGCTGCACCAAATCAAGCTGGCAACAATACTGCTCAAGCTCGCTTCCCACCGGGGTCTTGCTACAACTGTGGCGAGATGGGTCATTTCCGAAGAAATTGCCCAAAGCTTGCTAATGCAAATCCAGCGCAGGGATGAGTATCTGACCGACAGAAGATAACGCTATTTAGAAAATAATCGAGCCTTGTGTATTATTTTCTTTTGTTATCACGATCTATGAAACAGTTGTTGTTATTGTTGTTATGAATAAATCTTTCATTTACATTTTAATATGTTTATGTGGTTTCATGTATAAACATATCCTCTACAATACCAACAATCAAGGAACCATATTCCTTGAAGTACAGACTACCCCCAAAATTTCTTCCATTGTATGATCTCCCTCCGGTCGCCTCGTTCCCTTGCTTTGATCCTCTGTCTCTGAAACCTTCCTTAATGAAGTGGAGAATTCCTTCGTACTTGAGTGTCGCAATGAGCCCGTAGGCAAGGTCCTTACTATTTTCACGCATGACATGAGGTTGTCTACCTCACTAGTATTTGAACTGGAATGCCAGGCGGAGGAGTGTAACTGCCTTATCGCGCTATCCGACTTGTATGTGAAAAGCATTTCGTACTCATAACTGATCCTTTCCTAGCGAAAGGTGTGCTCCAATGAAAAGTACACAACACTAGTAGTGCCCCTTTTGACGACGAGGCGCCAAGATAATAGCAATCAATAACAAGATAATAACAATTAAACAATTATGTGGTTATGTGCTTATGTGTTCCCTTTTATGTGTCGTGTGATCCAGATTATGTTATTCAAATCCTCGTAGAATCTTACATATCCTTGTACAAGAGATTCATGATAGGATACCCAAAAGGCACTATCTAAAATCCTTAATGGACTTCTACGTTGTAGATAAGTCCCTTGGATTATAAAGTACTGCTTCATAACTAGACCCCTTGAGTGGTCTAGTTAAACTGGATGATATAGTTGAAAGGACTCCTTGGTGGCCTAATTAAGAAGATCCTCTGTTGATCTAATTAAAAGGACCCTATGGTAGTCTAGTCACCGACATCACAAGTTTGATATCCTTCCCCACAACATTACAAAACGAACTGTGCGGACTGTGCAAGGAATTACGTAATTATGGATGCATACATAATTATAGGATTTAGTGCACAGAAATCACAGCAAGTTCTATTATGTATCTAAGTTAACCCAATTCATTTCTAATTCTGATGAAGCATCCGTTGAGGAAAAATGAACTAGCTATTCATTTTTCACTTCTGAAGAATATCCGTTGAGGAAATGAATATCCGTTTATCCTTCATTTCCAATTCTGAAGAATACCCGTTGAGGAAAATGCCTCCGTTTGTTCATTTTCGTTCTGAAGAGTATCCGTCGAGGGAAATGAATATCCGATTGTTTAATCCTTCATTTCTGTTTCTGAGGAAACAGCCGTTGAAAATGACTCTGTTAGTTCATTTTCGTTTCTGAAGATTATCCGTTGAGGAAATGAATATCCGTTGTTAAATCCTTCATTTCCGTACCTGAGGAAACAACCGTTGAAAATGACTCCGTTAGTACATTTTCGTTTCTGAAGATTATCCGTTGAGGAAATGAATACCCGTTTGACTATCCTTTTTCATTTCCGTTTCTGAGGAAGCACCCGTTGAAAATGACTCCGTTTGTTCATTTTCGTTTCTGAAGATTATCCGTTGAGGAAATGAATATCCGTTTGTTTCTCCTTTCCATTTCCATTTCTGATGAAGCACCCGTTGAAAATGACTCCGTTTGTTCATTTTCGTTTCTGAAGATTATCCGTTGAGGAAATGAATATCCGTTTGTTTCTCCTTTCCATTTCCATTTCTGATGAAGCACCCGTTGAAAATGACTTCGTTTGTTCATTTTCGTTTCTGAAGATTATCCGTTGAGGAAATGAATATCCGTTTGTTTCTCCTTTCCATTTCCATTTCTGATGAAGCACCCGTTGAAAATGACTTAGTAAGCACATTTTACGTTTCTGAAGAATGTCCGTTAAGGAAATGACAGGATTGTGCCTTGCATATCTCCGGTGGTTTTTGACACAAAGTCACAAATAGACTCGTTTCATACTTTGGACTTGTATAAATATGTCTAACCTTTGCACATATCAACTCTTGTTCGATTTCAAGCTCTAAATTGATTTCTAGAAGGTTATACGCGCACTAATGCGTAAATATAACCAGCTTAATGCAACAAACACTCCGGAATAGTGACATAGGCTTAACATACCTTAAATAACCTATACATAACTTAGAAATAAGTTTTTGAAAGGTTTGGTATGCCGAAAACAAGTTAATTCGCTTACAGGGACTAAACCTGACAAACTACGAAAGTATGACGAGTCGTACTGGAACAGACATTCTGGAATATGACCATAAGTTAAACACACCATAAATATCCCTTACATAGCTTAGAAATAGGCTTTGAGGGGTTCAGTGTGCTAAAATAAACTTCCGGGTCATTCAGGGACTAAAAGCGTCAAAAAGTGCATAAGTTTGCATTTTCGCGCATAACTTACGTTCTGAATACATCCGGACATCCAAAAATTTATGTAAGCACTAAAATATTTTATTTTAGTGTTTGGCATAAGAAAAATCCATTCGTCACGCATTTTGGATCGTTTTTCGCGCTTATGCGCATTCCGTCGTAATTAAGCGAACATCGCGTTCGTACGACCAAACGAACTAACATCCGACATATTTTTGAGCATGTTTCATGTCCACAATGTTTAGGCACCATTTTAGGGCCTTAAAGTTGGCTTTACGGGCCTTAGAAGTGTCGGAAATGGCTTAAAACACAACAGGGACCAAAACTGTCATTTATGAAACATGTTTTTGATCTGTGCAGGCCATGCGGCCCGCGTGAGCTTTATGTACATCTTTACGCGGCCCACGTCAGGCTCCCAGATCAGATAAGATCGATTAGTCAGCAGATCCCAGCTGTTTAACTCACAACCACAAACCCACACTTGTCCTTTTTTAGTTACCACAACTTTCCAACAAGTGTACGCACGAGATTCGATCACGTTATTCAAGAAACGATCTTAACGGTTTGGGAAATACTATAAATACCCCACCCCCATTTGCTTCAAACTCACAAGAATCTGATCTAATGTGCTCTAAGTTGAAACCTTTGTTTCATACCTGAGCTATTTTGATCTAGATTAGCATTCGGGGACCCTTCGTAAGTATTCCTTCGTTCTTTTATAGCTTTTTGAGTCCGAAAGTCAAACTTTGTTTGACTTTCTGCATTGACCAGTTTATGGTCAATGCGAAGTTCGTTTGAACTTCGCAACGTGATTGTAATCACGATGGTTATAGTCCCTTGTGACTATGCCTACTGATAACCACGTTGTCTAGGGTCGTAAGGGTAAGCGATCTAATAAATCGCTTATACCTTCAAACCCGACCCATTTGGTCGATCATTAGGATCCGACCAAACACATTAGGTGACCATAGCATATAGGGAATGACCTTCCGAGGATATATGTTGGGATTGAACCCTACCAAAGGAACAGATAATGTAAAGCCAAAACCAGGTCACAACAGAGGATTCAAAATAAGCAGTAGTTTACACTTGCTTTCCCCTTGACAGTGGATATCTATCAGCTGATGAACCTTAAGTACTGCTCAAAAGAACAACTGATGATCCAAACGCTGATGTAATCCTAAAGACTGCTGAAGACAAACTCTGTCGCTCTATCTACTGCTGTCTCTTAAGTGCTGCTGAAGATACAAACACTGCTCATTCAAGGACTGATCACCTTTGAAGAAAGCACTGATGTTGGTATTGAGCATCAGTGCTTAGGCTACAACAGTGGAACGTGAAGCAGTTGTTTTCTCATGTTTTGTATTTTATTTACAATCAGTTGTTAGACATCAGTAGTTTGTATAAGGACAGTAGATACAGGTTGTTAGGCTGTTAGACGTCGCTTTCATGGTGACGTCAGCTGAGATACCTCAGTGGTTTGGTTTGCCTATAAATGTAACAGTACCCTGTACTGTTACATTTGATTGACTGAGTGGGTTATTCTCCTCATGTCTAATCCTTTCATCTTGTGTGCAACCAACCTTGGGGTATCAGGCTGAGGGGGAGTATAGTTTGTAAGAATATCTGTAATCTTTTGCTTTGATTTGTAAATCATTTGACTCTATGAGAAGCAATTGTTTATCAAACTATTATCTCCTTTGATTGTGTTTACAGAGTTTGTTTTCACTTCCGCTGCACCTAATATGTTTTCATACTCATTGATTGTTCATTTTAAACAAACAAACACTATCATGAGAGCCTCAGATCCTAACAATTGGTATCAGAGCTCGGACAGTCAAATTCGATCTAACAATCAATTTGACATAACAGTTCTGCTCAAAATTCATTGATACTAAGGTTTGTTGTATTTTGTTGAAAAACAGAGTATCGACTAAATCATGTTCAAAATGGTTATTCAAAATCTCTGTAAATCAACCAAGATGTCATATAACACACAAATTTCACACAACAGGTGATATCATGCAAAAGTCACCCATAGCTTTCAGATCTGTGAACATATTTGTCAAATTATGGGATTGTTTTATATTTTTCAATATTGATTTCAACTGTTGTTTTGATATTTGTGATGTTTTCATTAAATACTAAAGTACAAACCTCAGATTAACAAAACCTATGTTCATAAAAGCATTGTTGTTTTGTTAACACTATTAGAGGGAAATTAAAACTTTAGTTATTTAGATCTTATGTGTTGAAAACAGGTTGAGTTCCTAAAAAGGACAAAATCAACTATGTTCAAATACACTAAGAAAACAAGGGTCAACATAGTCCGCATCATATGTAATGTGAGATAGGATGAAAAACTTGTGAAAACATGATCAAGTCTCTCAAAACATTACTGTAGAATGATTTTGGACTAATATTCACAAAAACTCAGAAGTGTGTTTATCTCAAAACTTTTGAAGTCCAAAGAAAAGAGTTTAAACATAAAACACTTATGAGTCAAAGTTTAGGGTAATAATGGTAATTAAGCAACTATGTGCATTTATCTGTTCAGAAAAAGGTTTTGATTCCAGTAAATGAACTCCAAAGAGGACTAGACAAATGTTCAAAAAATTTTCTCCATGTGTCCTCAAGTTTGCAATCAATTGTCAAAGAAAATGGTTCCAAACAGTGGTCAAAATGTATCCAACAGTTTCTTTCCATTGGTGACCACTGACCATTTTCAAAAACTTATGTATGATATGATTATATACTCTATTGAAATTATACCAGATCCTTTTTGATACTATTCTCAGAAAAATCCTTTAACTATTTTTTTGTTGTTCAAAGGATTTTCTCAAATAATCAGGATATATTATTCATTTTTTTTTGGAATAATGTATTTGGAACTTATGCTTGTTTTTGTTGGCAATAGTTTCAGCTCCTGTCAGGATGTAATACCTCATTTTTATGGTATTAGTGTCCACATAAATGGGTCAAAAGGAAATGGTACATACGTCATGATCATGTCATACTCAGGTTTGCTCCTAAATTTTTATCAAAGGTTGATTGCAAACTGCGCTTAAAATACTAGGGTACTCATGTGTTAATTGAATATTTAACGAAAATGAGTTGCCGTAACAAAAAGTTCTCATTCATCTGGGGTACTAAACCACTGTCCTTCAAAATTGACATGTGGCAAAACCTTGAATGAAAATCTTCAAAATTGTTGCTGAAACACCTGTCCTTCAGAATTATACCATTTACCCTAACCACTGTTTTGTTTCAACGTCTGATCTCTAAACACTGTCCACTGCTGAAAGTAAACCACTGATCCCTCATTTTCTTGAAAAGCACTGATGTTCAAAATCAGTGTCTTATCCACTGATATGCTATCTACTGATAGTGAAAATCATCCATTGCCCATAATTTTTACCGTTGTAACCACTGATGTTTGATACGTCAGTGGCTCTTAAAACAACTGTTCTACATACTTCATCCGTCTCATCAGTGTTTGACACGTGGTCAGTTTTTAGCCCTCAGATCTTAATAACCGCTGCCACATCAGCGATCATTTTTTAAATAAAACCCTGCCCTAAACCCCCAAACAGGGTTTTACACTGTCGAATTGAATTCCAAAAATTCTCTTCTCATAGCAGTTTCCAACCCTTCTTCTCAAAATCTCCAAAATCCTGCTCCAATTCTTCTTCATCAAAATGACGAAGTCAAAAGGAAAATCAAAATCAAAACCTACATCACCACCACCTTCAACTGAGGCCGCTCAAACGGCTGAAGAAACCATCGAAATACCATTCAAACAATCTCACAACTATCTGGGTTTATTCACAAAACCTACTGATAATCACACCTTTGACACCATCATTGATGCATTATCTGCATCAAAGTACAAAACTTTGTTGACAGCAAATGCTCCTATCTATCTGCAAACCCAGAGAGAGTTTTGGAAAAAGGCGTCGCTTGAAAAACAAGACGGAAAAGTCATAGCCATTAACTCCTCGATACAGGGAAAAGCGATCAAAATCACACCAAAATCGATATCAGAAGTCTTCATACTCGACGATCAGAACGGTAAAACCTCTTTTGACAAAAACGAGTTAAAAGCTGATTTTCTGAAAAGGGGTTATGCAGAAGAACCAAAGGTAGATACCCTACAAAAGGGTTATTTTCCATCTGCACCCAGGTTTTTATTTCACACACTCTTGATGTGTGCTTCAAATAAAACAACATCTTTCAACGAAATACCATTAAAAATTCAAAGCCTGGGTTACGCTATTTTGAATAATAAAGACTATAACTACTCCCAGGAGATTTTCAATGACATGGTGAAAAACGTTGAAAGTAAAGCATTTTTACTTTTTCCAAGATTTTTGAGTTATTATTTTGAACAAAAATTTGAAAAGAAAAATGTAAATTTGCTCAAACAAGGTGTTCATTGTCAAATAAAAAGCATAAGAAAAGAAACATTTTCAAGGATGATGGCACCAATAAAAACAAAAGCAGGGGTACCTGAGCAGACTTTAGCAGTTACAACTGCTCCTCAGGTATCAGCTGCTGAGCCCACTGCTCCAGGTGATCATAGCAGCACTCCCACTGCTTTGAAACCCACACCTGCCACCACTAAAAAGACCAAAAAGAAAACATCCAGAAAACCCACCAATCCCAAAACAAAGGCAACTCTGGAAGATGAGATCCCAGAGGAAATGCCTGTGACAACACAAAAGTCACCACAAACCACTGCTGCTACTTCCTCACAGCAGTTGGAAGAAAGATCTCAACCCATAACCGAAACTCCTCCTGCATCCTCACAAAAGGATCAGGTTGTAAGCACAGGGACACCACAATATGAAGCTCTGAATCCACTCGGATCCATCTTCCCCAGTCCTGATCCCAAGGACATGTCGCTTTCAACCCCCATGCCCTCACCAATAATAATGCCACAATCCATGCTACCTCTGTTGCATGCAGCTACTATTGCACAGACACAAACCAGTTCCTCTCTATCACCTATCACTGAGAGTATACATCCACAAGTGACTGGGTCTGATGCTTATACCTCTGCTATCCCAGCAACAGTTGAGGAGGTTACACTGCAGGAGTTACAAGTGACTCCTGTCAGTAGTTCAAGTGGAGCAGCAACTACAACTGGTGGATCAACAGGTCTCCAGTTGGCCAGTTGTTTCATAAATCAGACTCCCTTGAAGGCAATTTCTTCCATAGCAACTTCGGTGACCACCAGTGAGTTAGATCTAACCACTGGTACCATCAAAGGTTTATCGAGTGCTGAAGAGAGAAGTCCCCAGTACCAAGAACAAGGGGCATCAATGGGTGATTTTTGGGACTCTGTTCCTAAGTCACACATTGATATAACCACCACTGGTGGGGATTCAGATGATCCCAGTAAAATGGGTGATGATTCAAAATATCAGGAATTGACGGGTAGAGTTGACAAACTTGAAGAA
The DNA here is from genome assembly GCA_030545235.1 of Helianthus tuberosus. Lineage (NCBI taxonomy): Eukaryota > Viridiplantae > Streptophyta > Magnoliopsida > Asterales > Asteraceae > Helianthus > Helianthus tuberosus. Next base: position 178,216,826 of record CM060448.1, on the reverse strand, counting down.
TCAGTTGCTGAAATAAAAGAGATGGTGCAAGAGATTTTAAAAGCTCAGAAAGCACAAGCCTCTGCTATTCCTGCTCAAGCACCTGCACAACAAGCATTTGCTGAAAATGAGCTTTGGAATATTTTTCAACCCATGCTTGAAGCACAACAACTTATGGCAGACAAAAAGCATGCCATTCAAGTACAAATGCTGACCAACATGGTTGAATCAAGGTTCAAGGACACTCAAGCAGATATCAAGGCAATAAAGGCAAGCATTCAAAGTGTCTCTGGCAAAGCTCCTTCTTCCATATCATTCCTTGATAACCCCCCTTCAGATAATGCCAAAAAGGGGGAGAATATCAAGCTGTTGAGAAAAATGAATACGAAGGGAATAGAGCATGGCCTCCATATTGAACCTGAAAAAGAAAAAGAAAAACAGGTCTCAAAACCTGTTAGCCAAACAGCTGATACAGCAGTAGTTACAAAAACTGCTGTCAGTAGCCAAACAGCTGCCATCTCATCAACACACACACCTTCAACACACACCACTCTACCACACACCACTACAACTACTGCTCCACCATCATCATCTACAATCACATCATCACCACTGCCTCCTGTATTAAAACAGAAGACAACAGATGTTACAACATCTGTTGTAATGACAACAGTGATTGAAACACAAGTTGTTTCAACCACTGTCAGTCAATCACTGCCACAAACCACTGCTATCCAATTTACCACCACTGATCCACCCAAAACATCATCTGCTTCTTCTTCATTAAAAAGGAGAAGAAATCTCATATCAGATGATGATTCACCACCATCACCACCAACATCACCACTTCCATCCCCTGCTCAAAAGCAGAAGACAACTGCTGACATATCAGCAGTTGTAATGACAGCAGATGTTGAGACACCAGTTGTTTCAACAGCTGTTAGTCAGTCATCCACCACTGCTCTCACCTTTTCTACTTCACAGCCAAAGCTCTTCAACAGAATAAGAAAGCCAATCACTGCCGATGAGGGTATGCATGATCCTAATGCTGCAAAATATCCACTGGAACTTGAAGCTATCAAAAATGAGATGAGGCAATTCTATAAAGAAGAGGATCCTTCAAAAAGAAGATTCTCCTCACTCATAGGCTACATGCCACCAGAGGATATGGATGATTACCTAAAACTCAAGGCAAAGCAGGCAAATGTAAAAGCCAAGGTTGATAGTGAAAAAGAAAAGTTAAGCGAAGATGGCATTGCTAAAAGACTGGAGTTCTACTTAACAAAAGTAAAGCAGATAGAAGGGTTTGCACAAGACCTAAACAAAGAAAAGGCTGATCAAAAGAAAGAGTTAAGAAAACAATATATAGCCTACATCATGAAAGAGAAATTCTATCCTGCTGAAGAACAACAGTTCAGAGAATGGCCAGTAGTAGCTCCTAAGCGTGAGGCAGAAAGGATTGAAAGGATTAAGAATGATCCTACGAAGAAGAAGAATGCTCCTAACTGGAGAAAATATGAAAAGCTCATTGCTGACTTAACTGCTGAATATAAGAGAAACAAAAGGGAGCTGGTGGATGCAAAAATGGATACTGCTGAAGCCATATCAAAATGGTCTAAACAGCAGACTGATGAAGCCTACGAAAGGCTAAAGAAAAGAAAGATAACTGTTTCAGGCACTTCTAAAAAGCAAGAACAAATGATGATGCTTGAACAGAAGATGGGAAACCTCGACACACTGTTCCGGTCTACCTTTGTAACAAATCAAGAAGAGGGAGAACAGCTGACTGAAGAAGAGGTAATGGAAAAGGAAGCAGAGTACTTCAAAGATACCATCACGAAAATGGGTCTAAAAGAAGATACTTCAACAAAGCTTCAAAGCCTTTTTAAGGCATTAAACAAACCTGCGTCTCCAAACACTGCTAAAGACAGGACAGAAGCTGCAAGACAAGAACTTATTGAACAAGAAACTGCAGAAGATATAGCTGCAGCTGACAAAGTCTTTGAAGAAGCTTTCAAAAGAATGTCTGAAAGTCTGCAGTTGTTTTCAAGGCCATTATCCCTCAACTCATCTTCAAATAAGTCTCTCCCAAGAAACCCACTTGGCTTAAAAATACTAAAGTGGATGTCTGATCAAAAGACTCACGTATTGACCTTGGTCAGAGCCAATGGCGATGTGAAGCACATATCAAGGAAAGAAGCACTAGGCCTTAGTGTTCAAGATTTGCAGGATCTCCTTGGGCTTTCACTGTGTAGGGAGGAGGATGACCAGAGTGCAAAGGAATTTGAAGCTGAATTCAAAGAACAAGCTAAGGCACTCTTGATGAGTAATAAAGGTCCTGAATAATGAAAGGTTTTGGCATTATCTGTTCCAGGGGGAGATTGTTGGGATTGAACCCTACCAAAGGAACAGATAATGTAAAGCCAAAACCAGGTCACAACAGAGGATTCAAAATAAGCAGTAGTTTACACTTGCTTTCCCCTTGACAGTGGATATCTATCAGCTGATGAACCTTAAGTACTGCTCAAAAGAACAACTGATGATCCAAACGCTGATGTAATCCTAAAGACTGCTGAAGACAAACTCTGTCGCTCTATCTACTGCTGTCTCTTAAGTGCTGCTGAAGATACAAACACTGCTCATTCAAGGACTGATCACCTTTGAAGAAAGCACTGATGTTGGTATTGAGCATCAGTGCTTAGGCTACAACAGTGGAACGTGAAGCAGTTGTTTTCTCATGTTTTGTATTTTATTTACAATCAGTTGTTAGACATCAGTAGTTTGTATAAGGACAGTAGATACAGGTTGTTAGGCTGTTAGACGTCGCTTTCATGGTGACGTCAGCTGAGATACCTCAGTGGTTTGGTTTGCCTATAAATGTAACAGTACCCTGTACTGTTACATTTGATTGACTGAGTGGGTTATTCTCCTCATGTCTAATCCTTTCATCTTGTGTGCAACCAACCTTGGGGTATCAGGCTGAGGGGGAGTATAGTTTGTAAGAATATCTGTAATCTTTTGCTTTGATTTGTAAATCATTTGACTCTATGAGAAGCAATTGTTTATCAAACTATTATCTCCTTTGATTGTGTTTACAGAGTTTGTTTTCACTTCCGCTGCACCTAATATGTTTTCATACTCATTGATTGTTCATTTTAAACAAACAAACACTATCATAAGAGCCTCAGATCCTAACAATATACCTTATGGTCGCTTCGTTTAAGTAGTTGTATGATAGGTAGTTTATATGCCTTAGGTAAATTACCAAAATACCCCTTTGATGCCAAAATTCATTTTTAACATATGTAACATAACTTTTGACATCTAAACTGATTTGACAACAATATTAGACATGTTAAGGCATATGTTACTTGTCATAGGACTAGTTAGGCGGTCCAAACGCGTTTTACGCGAACGACGCGTTAAAGTAGCATAAGCTTCCTAAACGGGTCGTGATGGGTCGTAAGCACTTAGGTTAGGTTTCATTTAGTATGTAGGCTTTGTTAAACCATATGACACGAGTCTCCATACTCGTTTGGTTTACGAACCCTCATTCTATCTAAATCTTCTGATTTAGGTCCGGTTTATTAACATAGTTACCTATATTAGGTGCCGTTTGATTCCGTGATCTCTAGCATTGCTTGGTGGTTATCTTAGGACTTCTGAGCAATCTCAAGTGAGTACATAGACCCCTCTTTTACTGTTTTCCAAACTGTTTTGGGGTGAAACACATGTGCCTACTTGTTACTTTTATGCTTTCCATGCTTTGACATCATATACCTGCTATGTTCGTTAGTACATTATAGTACATGATTTCATTGCATTTCATGCTATGTATGCCCATTGTGTGCGTACTTAGTACATCGTTTTACATTACATGCTATGTATGCCCATTGTGTGCGTACTTAGTACATCGTTCTACATTACATTTCATGCTATGTATGTCCATTGCGTGCATACTTAGTACATTGTTTTACATTGCATTTCTGTTGCATATGCTCATCCAGCATATGAACACATTATACTACATTTTGAACCGTTGTAACTATTTGACTATGTGAACCGTCGTAACCCTTTGATTATATGAACCGTTTGTAACTGTTGAACCGTGTGAACCATTTGTATCTGTTGACATGATTTACATTTGACAATAGACATTTGACTATACATAAACATTTCTACAATCGTTAAACATTACATCTTGGTGGTTTGGTTGGAGTAAGTGATTTAAGTAACGAGGCGTGTGTAATATAATACAAGCATGGTGGATACGCCGCTGGTACTTCCTATATATAAGTGTTTGTATGGTATCACATATTGTAGCGTTATTTGAATCATTTCAATTTGAGACATATAACATTTTATACAAATAACATACTTTTCACAAGACATTGATTTACAGACAACTTATCTTATACAAACTCATTTTACATGGTTATTCATTTAACCATACATTATTCTCTTATTTATACATATCATCTGATCTTATCGTTTTTCAAATTATTTACAAAACAAAGCAAATTACAAGGTTCATGACTAAACATTTTCTCAAACATAAGTCATGAATTCTGTTTTCACAAAACCTATGTATCTCACAGGCATTTTTATGCTGACGTACCTATTTTCACATTTGTTTTCAGGAGATGATGCATAGGACTTATCAAGACATACTTAGGCGGACCTGTGCCTTAGTGACTTAAAACGAGACAAGAACTAGTTAATTTTTGTTATATATTCTTTGTTTCTTGTTTAAAACAATGTAACTCTCTTGTTTGATTAATAAAACAAAACTTTAATTACCATGGATTTGAAACAATTAATTCTGTTACAACACTCCCCGACGTTTCCGCCACGTTTTGTATGTTCTACGTGGTTGGGGTGTGACATAACGGAGGTTAAAAACGTCAAAAACAAGTTTAAACACGTGCAGGGACCATTTCTGCCATATTCTAAAACTTCCTGCCATTGCCCTAGCGTCGCGCGACGGCCATATGGCCTTGTGGTCGCGCCACGCCACCATCACATCTAGGCAGAAACCTTATTTTCAGCATTAGATTGATAATTCAGGGGCCATTCTTGCAATTTCTTTGTGTGGTAGCCAAGTTAGCACCTCCCCAAGGAAATTAGCTGGCCTCTAACACTTGTATGGCTGTGATCTAATGCTTGTTGGCCACACAAACAATTGGATTGATCTTGTTCCTCATCTACAACTATAAATAGCCAAGCCATTCATTCATTTCAAGAACCCTTGATCTAAATTCTCTAAGTTGAGGTTTATAAACTTCATACTTGAGAATTATAAGATCAAGTTCTCCCTAGCAAGGACCCTTTGTAAGCTTCCTTCGTTCTTCTATCGCTTTCCTAGCGTAAAAGTCAAACAATGTTTGACTTTCAGCTTTGACCAGTCAATGGTCAACGCAAAGTTCGTTTAAACTTTTCAACGTGATTGCAATCACGATGATTATAAACCTTAGCGATTATACCTACTGATTATGACGTTAACTAGGTGTAGTGACGAGTCAGAGTTTCGGTCAAAATGCATTTTACCACGCATTTTGCAACCGAACTACTTTTAGGTATCAAATGAGTAGTTCCAGACTAACCAGGCTGCTCCTAATCAGCCTGCACAACCTGCTGCCAAGAGGCAGTATGCTGGGAATGCACCTCTGTGCAACAGGTGCAATAGCCACCATCAGCCACAGGTGCAATGCCGCATCTACACAATTTGTGGAAATCTGGTCATCTTGCAAATACCTGCCATTTTGCTCCGAACCAAAATCAGCCAGCTCAAAATCAAGTAGTACAAAACCCTGCCTAGAATCCTGCAAGACCTCACTACCCGCCTGGTTCATGTTTCAACTATGGGGATCTGACCCACTACAGGAACAACTGCCCGGGGTTGGCAAATGTGAATTAAGCACCGGCTCGTGGTAGAGTTTTCAATCTGAATGCTAATGAGGCTCGCGCAGATAACGAAGTGGTGAACAGTACGTTCCTTGTTAACAACCATCCTCCTTCTGTTCTATTAGATTCGGGTGCCGATAAGAGTTTTGTGTCCTTAGCATTTGAGCCTTTGCTTTCGATGACTAGAAAAAAACTAGGAAAACCCTTGACAGTAGAAGTAGCTCGTGGTGAACCTGTTGTACTCGATTCCGTTCTTCGAAATTGCCAGTTGAACTTTAATAACCATCTTTTCCCTATCGACCTCACACCGATGCAACTCGGAAGCTTTGATGTTATAGTAGGAATGGATTGGTTAGCTAAGTACCATGCTGAGGTGGTCTGTTTCGAGAAGATTGTCCGTATACCGCTTTCGACTGGTGAGATCTTAGAAGTTCGTGGGGAGAAACCCGTTAAACTCATGTCTTGTACCCTAGCCCACAAATACCTACGAAAGAAATATGTTACTTTCTTGGCACATGTCGTAGAGGAGAAAGGCAAGGGTAAGACAATCCAAGATATCCCTGTTGTTCGGGATTATCCTGAGGTATTTCCTGAAGAATTACCTGGTTTACCCCCTGTACGCCAAGTTGAGTTTCGCATTGATCTTGTGCCTGGCGCAAATCCTATTGCTAAATCACCTTATCGTCTTGCACCATCTGAGATGCAAGAATTGTCTAAGCAGCTTCAGGAGCTCTCTGACAAAGGATTCATCCGTCTGAGCTTTTCCCCTTGGGGTGCTCTTGTCCTATTTGTGAAAAAGAAAGATGGATCTTTTAAGATGTGTATCGATTACCGTGAGCTTAACAAGCTTACCATCAAGAATCGATATCCCCTACCTCGCATTGATGATCTCTTTGATCAGCTACAGGGTGCTACTTGCTTTTCAAAGATTGATCTGCGTTCTGGGTATCATCAACTTCGAGTTCTCGAAGAAGATATTCCCAAGACAGCTTTTCGTATGCGATATGGTCACTATGAGTTTACTGTTATGCCCTTTGGTCTAACAAATGCTCCTGCTGTTTTCATGGACTTAATGAATAGGGTTTGTAAGCCTTATTTGGACAAATTCATCATCGTTTTCATTGATGATATTCTGATCTATTTTAAGACTCGAGCTGATCATGAGCAACATCTCCGTCTTACAATGGAGCTCCTAAAGAAAGAACAACTTTTCGCAAAATTCTCCAAGTGCGAATTCTGGCTTAAGGAAGTTCAATTTTTGGGGCACATCGTTAACGAACAAGGTATACATGTAGATCCCGCCAAAATAAGTGCGATTAAGGATTGGGATACACCTACTACTCCTACCGAGGTTCGTTTATTTCTTGGTCTAGCTGGTTATTACCGCCGTGTCATTGAAAAATTCTCCAAGATTGCGGTTCCTCTCACTGCTTTAACTCAGAAGAACAAACCTTTTGAGTGGGGACCCAAACAGGAGGAAGCTTTTCAGACCTTGAAACAGAAACTCTGTGATGCACCTATTCTATCTTTACCTGAAGGCAATGATGATTTTGTCGTATACTGTGATGCATCCAAAATAGGCCTTGGCTGCGTTCTTATGTAAAGAAACAAAGTCATAGCTTATGCATCAAGACAGCTGAAGGTTCACGATAAGAACTATACGACTCATGATCTTGAGTTGGGTGCAGTAGTCTTTGCTCTCAAAATCTGGAGACACTACCTGTATGGTACAAAGTGTGTAGTGTTTACTGACCACAAAAGTCTCCAGCACATCTTCAATCAGAAAGAACTTAACATGAGGCAACGACGTTGGGTTGAACTTCTAAACGACTATGATTGTGAAATTCGCTACCATCCTGGTAAGGTGAATGTCGTGGCTGACGCATTAAGTCGTAAGGAACGTGTCAAGCTTCATTGTGTTCAAGTTCGATCTGACATTCAAACCCGCATTTCTCAGGCTCAGGATACTTGTGTTACATAATATTTGATGGGTAAAGAATTACCATATCATCTTAAACCTGAGCTTGAACTGAAGGACTTTGGGTTGTTTTATTTCATGGGCCGTTTGTGGATCCCAAGTCTAGACAATCTTTGCACCTTGCTAATGGATGAAGCTCATAAGTCTCGTTATTCTATTCATCCTGGTGCAGACAAAATGTATAAGGATCTTCGAACCCAGTACTGGTGGCCGGGTATGAAGAAAGACATTGCCTTATATGTTTCCAAATGCCTTACTTGTCTTAAGGTGAAGGCAGAACATCAACATCTCTCTGGATTATTGGAGCAACCAGAGATACCAGTTTGGAAATGGGAAAACATTGCTATGGATCTCATTACCAAGCTGCCGCATACTAAAAGAGGTCATTATGCCATTTGGGTTGTTGTTGATCGTCTAACAAAGTCAGCACATTTCTTGCCGATCCGTGAGGATCTATCTGCTGTCAGGCTTGCTAAAATCAATGTGGATGAGATTGTATCCCGACATGGTGTTCCTTTGAACATCATATCTGATAGAGATAATCGATTCTCGTCTCGCTTTTGGAGAACCATGCAATCTGCCATGGGAACCCAACTTAATTTGGGCACAGCATATCATCCTCAAACGGATTGTCAATCTAAGAGAACAATCCAGACACTGGAGGATATGCTTAGAGCTTGTGTGATTGATTTGGGTGGTAGGTGGGATTCACATCTACCGTTGATCGAATTCTCCTACAACAATCGTTATCACTCTAGCATTAACATGGCTCCTTTCGAGGCTTTATACGGTCGAAAATGTCGTTCACCGGTCTGCTGGAATGCGATAGGTGAAGCTCAGCTTACTAGACCTGAACTTATTCTAGAGACTACAAATAAGGTCAAGAAGATTCGTGATAACCTTCAGACAGCTAGAAGCCGTCAAAAGAGTTACGAGGATCGACGACGCAAGCCCTTAAAATTTGAAGCTAGTGATCACGTCCTACTCAAGGTATCCCCTTGGAAAGGTGTGATTCGATTAGGAAATAAAGGAAAACTTGCACCACGCTATGTTGGACCATTCAAGATCGTTGAAAGAATCGGAAAAGTAGCCTACAGACTAGAGCTACCTCCTGAACTTGGAAATGTTCATCCAACTTTCCACATGTCCAATTTCAAAAAGTGTTTAACGGATGAGAACCTCCACATACCACTTGATGAAATTCGTGTTAATAACACGATGCACTTCGTTGAGAAACCTGTGGAAATCATGGACCGTGAAGTCAAAAAGCTCAAACACAAGCGCATACCTATTGTCAAAGTTCGCTGGGAATCTAAACGTGGCCCAGAATTTATTTGGGAACGTGAAGATCATATGAAAGTGAAATATCCCCATCTATTCTCACAAGTTTCCTCTAACTAAATTTCGGGACAAAATTTTCTAAAGTAGGGGAGACTGTGACATCTGTACTTGTGTAATCATTGTACAAACTCTAGACAATCCAATACTAATAAAACAGTGTGTTTTGATCCCAATGTTTGTTATTTATGTTTGACATTTTGCTCGTTTTGATTTTTGATCGATTTTAAACTCTATATTGCTTTCTTGGTAGTTATACGCAAACTGATGCGTAAACGTACTCAGTTTAACGCGACAAACACTCTATACAGCAACATAATCTTAACATACCTTAAATAACCTTTACATAACTTAGAAATAAGTTTTAAAGGGTTTGGTATGGCAAAAACAAGTTTATTCGCTCACAGGGACTATTTTCGTCAACTTGCAAAAGTCTGCCGTTTCGTAAGGCAACGTACAGTACGAAACTTGATCATAAGCTAAATATACCATAAGTAACCTAAAAATGGCTTAGAAATAATCTTTGATAGGTTCGGTGTGCGAAAACATGCTTATTTGATCTTACAGGGACTAAAAGTGTCAAAAATGACATAAGTTTGCATTTTCGCTCATATCTTACGTTCTGACCACATCTGGACATCCAAAATTTTTGTACACACTAAAATATTTTTATTTTAGTGATCGGTATGCAAAAATATCATTCGTCGCTTAATTTGGTTCGTTTTCGCGTCCGTTCGAATTTCGTCGTAAATAGCCGAACAACATGACCGTACGACCAAACGAACCAACATCCGAAACTTTTCGGAGTATATTTCAGGTCCCCTACACTTTAACGACCTTGTAGAGCCTTGAAAATGTCTTAACGGAGGTTAAAAACGTCGAAAACATGTTTAAACACGTGCATGGACCATTTCTTCCATATTCTGAAACTTCCTGCCATTGTCCTGGCGTCACACGACGGCCATATGGCCTTGTGGTCGCGCCACGCCACCATAACATTTGGGCAGAAACCTTATTTTCAGCATCAGATTGATAATTCAGGGGCCATTCTTGCAATTTCTTAGTGTGGTAGCCAAGTTAGCACCTCCCCAAGCAAATTAGCTGGCCTCTAACACTTGTATGGCTGTGATCTAATGCTTGTTGGCCACACAAACACTTGGATTGATCTTATTCCTCATCTACAACTATAAATAGCCAAGCCATTCATTCATTTCAAGCACCCTTGATCTAAATTCTCTAAGTTGAGGTTTATAAACTTCATACCTGAGAATAACAAGATCAAGTTCTTCCTAGCAAGGACCCTTTGTAAGCTTCCTTCGTTCTTTTATCGCTTCCCTAGCATAAAAGTCAAACAGTGTTTGACTTTCAGCTTTGACCAGTGAATGGTCAACGCAAAGTTCGTTTAAACTTTTCAACGTGATTGTAATCGGGATGGTTATAATCCTTAGCGATTATACCTACTGATTACCATGTTAACTAGGTGTAGTGACGAGTCAAAGTTTCGGTCAAAATACGTTTTAGCACGTATTTTGCAACGGAACTACTTTTAGGTATCAAAACACTTTGTTTTGATACCAAATCAGTTTTCTAAAGTAGGTTAAACATGTTTTGACATGTTTAACTCGTCACTAATAGTTTATTGCATGTTTAGGGTCGTAAGTTAAACGGTCTAAACAACCGCTTAGACTTTCGAACCCGACCCGTTTGGTCGATCATTAGGATCCGACCAAGCATGTTTAGTGATCATAGTTGCATAGGGAATAACCTCCGAGGTTATACCTTATGATCACATAGGATTGGTTAGTTATTTGTTAGTTAGCTTATATGCCCATAGGAAATGGCCAAAATGCCCTTTTGAAGCATAAATCCATATTTTGACTATGTGAACATATTTTTGACATATAAACTGATTTAGTAACATGTTTAGGCATATTTGGGCATGTAAGACTTGACATAGCACATAGTTAACCATCCGAACATAGTTTTACGTAAACGACGCATCATAGTAGCTTATACTACCATAATGGGTCGAAACGGGTCAAAAGCACTTAGGTAGACTTCCAAATCAGAATGTAGGGTCTATGTTGGTGCACACATCTGTCGTCTTCGTCTTATATCGAGTCTTGAGTTCGTTGCAGATTTGATCGAGCATGATGTCATCATATCAAATGATGACATCATAATGGTGACATCAATGTTGACATCATCATAAGACAACATCACGTGAATTGCATGGAATCTCAAATCAGAATTGAAGTTTTTGTCTTATTCGCTTGAATGTATTTGAGTTTGATCGCTTCAACTTTCTTGGCCACTTGAGTCTGATCGCTTGAACATGTACATGTTCATTTCAAGCGATCAAGACTAGACTATAAATATGTGTGTTATGTTGTCATTTCAAGCGGACAAGACAAGTTAGACCAGACCAGAGCCTTGTAATCGATACCGAGGTGCTGCCGGTGTTCCTTGTGATTGTAATCGATAGTAATTCAATACACAAGACGTTTATAGTGATATTCAAGCTGTTTTTACATCCATTTCTTAGTTTCCGCCTCTGAAACGGACTAGAGCTCTTCCGAACGACTCATTCAGGTCGCGATTCGATCCTACAAGTGGTATCAGAGCTCAGGACGAGGAGTTCTTGCCATATTCAGCTTGAAAATCTGTTTTCTACACCTTCTTTCACAAAATTAAAATTTTTTTACGGTTAAAATCGGCTCAAACTTTCACATCTTGTGCGTAATCATGATTTAACGAATCCTGGAAAGTTTCAGCACTAAATCAACTTAAAAACGGGTTAAAATCATCTGATCGCTTGAAATTTTGTTTGATATGCTGATGTCATCTGCTTGATCGCTTGAAATTGACTGGTCGCTTGAAAAAATCAACCTTGTTCGCTTGAAACTGGCTGTCAGCTTGAAATTGACTGGTCGCTTGAAAATACAACGTCTGATCGCTTGAAAAATACACTGCTTGACCGCTTGAAAGATGTATCGAGTTGTGTGAAAACATTAAACAAGTTTGTCAGGTCTTGTAAATTGGAAAATAGATCAATTGAATATTGTCATGCTGCATGATAGTCAACTTTGTCAGTATTGTTTCAAAATATAGAGAATATCGAGAATATTGGAAAAGAAAATATTGTTGTGATGGATTTTAAGTCGTGCATGTGAGATGTGTCGACAAAAAGTGCATCAGGTCATGTGATTATATCAGCTATTATAATGTGCATGTGATCTTTAATTTAGTTGTTGGCCACATTCATTTAGAGGTCGAACGACAATGAATTGTGACTTAGAAAGTGTCGGCAATATGTGAAGCCCAATACACATTGATTAAATCAATTAGAGTTTAAAGTGTTGTCAGCCAAGCCCAAGGTTTATATCATATTAAAGTGCACAGCCTATTTGGAGTATATCAAATCCATTAGTTTTACTTAAAGAACCGGCACATTCAACATTCAAAGCAAGAAATCGGCCCAAAGCACTCTAAGGCCTATTTGAATCCATCTCATTCCGGTCGGGTCCATTCATTCAGTGTTGTTACTCGAACAACATTAGAACGAGTCCACGAATTTTTGACACGAGTTCTAGATTGTTTCAAGCGTTACACACGTTCACATTTTTAGTTTGCTAAAACTAATTGTTTATTTGTTTTCATTCAGGTGTTTCCCGAATTATATCAAATTTTCCGAAGACATGGACGGGGAATTCTACAATGCGTTTGCTACATCTGTTGCACCTGTCACTACTGCTGAGACTATATACAGTGAGAATGAGACGGATACTCATCAGAAACCACCAAAGTTGATGTATATCGAAGATTTTCAGGGTTGGAAAAACCGTTTTGAGAATTGGGTTCAGGCTTACAGATTCGATGCTTGGTGTTCTTTACTGAAAGATTACGAGAAACCAAAGAATGAACGTGGGTTGGAAAAGGGTTTCAATGATTTTACTGAAGCTGATAAGTTGAAATACACTAGTGAGAAGATGATGATCAGCATTTTACAGCAAGCAGTTAAAGAAGACATCTTTGTCTTACTTCAACATAATGGAACTGCTAGATCAATCTGGGAAGCTTTACTTCAGAAATTTCGAGGGAGTGCTGATATGATCAAAAACAAAAAGGCCTTATTGAAGAAGTCGTTTGACATATTTACTACATTTGATCATGAAACCACAAAGGAAACAATAAATAGATACTGTCATCTGGTTCTAGAAATGAAAAGATTGGATATTCAGAAAGATGATGATGAGTGGGTTGATAAGTTAGCAGAGGCATTACCCCAACAGAAGTGGGGAACTTATCTGATGATTGTGAAACTCATGAGGAAGACTGAGAGTATGAATTTGGCACAGTTTATTCAGAATATTGAGGAACAAGAGCTGGATATTCAAAAGACTGCTATAATGACGAATCCAAATGCAAAACAAGATGTCAGTTTGTATTACAGAGGTAACAAGTTTGAGGCCACTCCCAGCCATAGTCCAAAGATTCAAACTGGTTTTAGTGCTGACAGCTCATCTGGAACAAAGATTAGTAATGCGACTCAAAGTGGTGGATTTTCTTCATCATTTTCAAGTTTTGATCCAAATAGCGCAACATCAACTTCTCAACGACAAAATTCAACACATCTTCAGTGCAATGTTACATTAAAATTCAAAATGGTCAGAATTTGTCTCCAGAAGTTGCCAAGCAGCACATGGCATCACTGGTTACTATGTTAGAATCTTACGAAAGTTTGATCAATGGGAAGATTGGCAATCCGATGCTTACCAAAGAATATTACGACCAAAGTGATGCTGAAGAACTTGAAGTGATGGATATCAAATGGTGCTTAGCAAGTGCTTGGAGGAGAGCTGAAAAGTTTCAAGAGATTACTTGTAGGGATGAATTTCGAGGAATGGCTACCTCTCCATTGGGATTTGATAAATCAAAGGTTACCTGTTTCCGTTGTAAAGGAAAAGGTCATTTTAAACGAGAGTGCAAAAGTAAAGAAGCTACCGGGAATCAAGATAGAAACAATTATTATCAGAAATCAATTTTCCATCAGACTACTTAACAACCTCAAATTGCACATGCTCATGCTACTAAGGATGGAAAGAAGAAAGCTTTACTGATTCATCAAGATGATGAAAAAGTTGCAGAGGGATTTAGTTGGGATAAATACATTCCATCTGATTCAGGCTTTGTTGCTAGAATACTAGATGAAGTGGCTAGTGAAAAAGAATCCCGATATTTCCTGATCTTGGAAGCGATGTGGATACCGATGATGAGGAAGAACATCTCAACAAAGCTAGAAAAGGCATTGATCTAACTAGTTTTAATTTGTTTTTTTGCAGATAAGATGGAGATGTTGTACCTGAAGAAGATGGCAAGATTGAGGAAAGAGCTGGAAGCAGCAAAAATGCAAGCTGCTGAAAAGACAGAAGCAGGAGAAAAAATTGTCGAAATAGAGAAAGTTGTTGATAAGATTGTTGAGGTCGAAAAGATTGTTGAAATTGAAAAACTTGTCGAAGTTGAAAACATTGTCGAGATTGAGAAGATCGTTGAAGTTGAAAAGTTAGTCGAAAAACTTGTTGAAGTCGAAAAGATTGTTGAAAAGGTGGTTGAGATCACTAAACCTTGTGAGAAATGTTTTGAATTCTGCAAAGTTTGTGAAGAAAAAGATAAGAAGATTGCTGAATTAGAGAAGATTAAAGAAGATTTATTGTCTGATGTGAAGTATGTGAAGGAGTCATATGATGTGCTTAACAACACAGTTGATCGTCTGAAAAAGACAAATACAGAAATTGAAAAGGCAATGGAGAAAATGAGCGCAACATTAATGATAAAGCAGAGTGTCATAAATGATTACATCGGAGACTGTGCTAATCTGAAAAAGGAGTTGGAACTTGAAAAGATTGAAAGTGAAAGGATTAAACGATTACTGTTGAGTTATACTACATGTGATTATCTGATTGATCGTGTTTATCCTACTGTTGCAGGTCTGGAAACGTTCATGGATAAAAAGACTGAAAATACTGATACTGGTAAGAAACCAAGTGTCAAGTATAACAGATGTCCGCCCCCGATCCATGAAACTTATTCTCCAAGGAATCCTAATGAGGAGCGTTTAAAAAAGGCAGTCAACATCAAGTTAAATTCTGAAATCATTGATGAATTACCAGACAATATTGATGTTACATTCACAGCGTCTGACACTGATCATGAGTCTGAATTATTAAAGAAAGTTGTCGATCAGGTGTTAGATACGGATGAAGAGTCAAAACTGGAGTCTGAGTCTGAAAGTCCGAGTTTGTCAGAAAAGAGTCCAAGTTCACCGGTTAACAGGGTTTACAACAGAGAATTCCTGTTATAAAAATCTAATTTGAATGACGGTTTAATCAAAGTGGCATATACTTTGTTTGATTCAAACAAATTATATTCTGATGAGGAATTTCCAATAAGAAGTGTTAAAACTTAAATGATCAAACATGTTTTCAAATTAATAGAAATTAATATTTCGGAAATAAAAGATTTAAATCTTCATGAAAAAGCTAAAAAGTACACTTCAAGAGTTCAACAGAGATTGAACAAGAAAAAGGGTTACGGTTCTGGTTATGGTTTTCAAAAGAAATCAAACCATAATGGTAATCTCAAAAAGAAAGGTCTTGGATTCAATTCTTCAGAAAATTAATAAAATCAGAAAATTTATACACCAAAAACAAAATTTATTTCAGGTGGAAGTTCAGAGGATGAACAGAAGAAACCGTTCTGGAAACAATCGAATCAAGAGTTTCTTGCTGAAGTGAAGAAGAATGTGAGAAGGTTTGCTGAAAGAGTTGACAGAAGAACCTGTTTCAAATGCCAAGAAGTTGGATATATAGCTTGGAATTGCCCCAAGACCAACTACCAAAAACAGGAAGTTTCTTCTAACTCTGTTTTGAGAAAGACTTGTGTTGATAAGAAAGAACAACCTGTGAAAAATGTTAAAAAGTTTGAATATTCTACTTCTGAGGAAGGAGAAAGTTCAAAAAGGTTTTACAAAAGAAGAGGTGATTTGAGTAAACAAAAGTGGGTGGTTAAATCTGAGGGTAATTCTGAAAATGAATCTGATTCCATAAAATCAGAGGAGTCTTTGGTTGAGAAAAAGGTTGTGAATTCTGTTCCAGAGGTGAACGATGAGGATTTTCCTCCATTGTCAAAGGAAAATTTGATGAAGAAAGTGGGAAAGGTAGAGATCTCAAATCAATTCTTCGCTGATAAGGGAGATTTTGATGTTGAGAAGGTTTTTAATGGAAATGTTAAACATATTTTTGGAAAGATGGTTGACAGGAAAGTGAAGGATGCTAAAGAATTTTACAAATCAAAATGTTGGTGGGACAGATGTTTGCCACCAAAATCACCCAAGGCTGATCAGGCTTGGGTGACAGCATTTTCACCATAAATTCCTGACTTGCCGGAGCTCCCAGGTTGGTAAGAGTGGAGCAGGTATCGGCATCTTTCTTAGCAAATGATCCTACATGTGGTACAGTTGGTAAAGTACAGGTGGTATATTTAAATTGTTATATGTTGATTTACAAGTGGTTATCGTTGAAGAAATGAACCTGTAAGTGATTGAAAGAGATTTTCATTGACAAGTGGTTAATCAAGGTCATTAAGTTGAACTTGATTGGACCATGCTTACAAGTGATATTTTGGAGAACAATGTGATGAACCCCTAACCTACAAATGGTTTCTTAAAATAAACAAAACTTATTTTCCGAAAAAACCATTTGATTAAAACAAACTTAAGTGTTTTGAAATCACAATGGGAAAATAGTTTGTTGTAAGGGGGAGTTCTGATTGTTTATGCCAAGTGGATGGCGAATTGAAGCGATTTGATATCAGTTGTCACTTTATAGTATAGTTTGTTTTCAAATTTCCTAAAAATGTGTTTGCATTTTAGGGGGAGTAAATTTTTTCAGAAAATCCAAAAACATTTGAAAATTTGAAAAAGCCAAAAACATGATAAAATCAAAAATGAGTTTTGTTGTACAAAAGAGGAAATGATAGTACATCAGTGGACGATCATAGCATGCTAAAGAATTGGAAAAAAAATGTGATAAACGGTCTCATTGATGATGTGTCAGTAGGTTTTTGCACTTTTAGTAGATTGTGACGAGATATAAACCTAAATTCAAACTTGCTTGCTTATATCGTGGGTAACATCTCTCGGATATATGGGTAACCCCCGAAATCTCGTTTGAAAGGTCTCATAATCTGATATACTAGGTTTTTATACTCAGTGATGTCTGGGGTATTATTCCAGGACTTCTGCTGAACGGTAGTTCTGACCTAGTCCTCAAATAATACTTTCTGCAATGCTTGAAACATAGCATCACCCTCAGCATATATGATAAGACAATAAAATTTCTTAGCAATGCTGTTGTAAAAAAGATCCTCTAAAGGGGACACACCCAAAAGTTGAGTCATGATCTCTCTGCTGAACGGTAGTTCTGACCTGAGCTCTCATGATTCTTCAAAATTTATTTCCCTTACAAATATCATTTGTGTTATAATTACCTTTAAGACTGAATATTGGGATCTGGATACGGGAGTATATTCTGAGGTGGGACACGCGAATAAGTTTAAGTGCTTAAAACATTAATCTTGTATCTCGAAACAGTTGAACTTTGTGTGAAAATTTAAGTGGATCAGTATACTGACAATCTAAGTGAATCGTTTAGAACTTAAAATGTTTATAGCTTAACGGTGTTGGTGATCTGTCTCAGAAACTCATATGATCCTCTTGCACGAACTCACAAAAATATTGTCTGTAAATATTTCTTTATTGCATTACATTTCTTTATATTAAAAAAATCCAAAAAGAGTTTCAGTGTGTAAATTTTTTGAAAAATCCAAAAAGATTTTCGACAACTGGTGTTGAAGAGCTAATTTTCAAAATTCCGAGTGCTAAACATGATGAACAGATGGTTTGGGAGAGTGTGTTGTTTTGAATATAAAAATGATATATTTTCAAGTGGTTCATCAAAAGATTAACATTGAAAAATCATTCTTTGATTGTTTAATTCCTGCAAGTGATTCATTAGATGGTGAGATTGTTTTACAAGTTATCATCAGAAAATTTATTTTTGGGTAGAGAATGTGCAGGTTATTTGAATGATAGAAAGTCAGGTTCTGATACCTGAGGAATGTGTGATTTCAACATGCCAGACTGCGATCCCAGCATATCGAAAGGGGGGAGTCTGAAGACATCCGACAGATTGTTCGTGGAGAGTTTTGTTTGATGCTGAAGAGGAGAAGAGAAAGTTAGAGGATGCTTACATTGTGAGATATTTCAGAGAGCATTCAGACTGATAAAGACTGAAGATGCGAAGACTCGACACTTAAGACTCGTCAACATCTGAGGGGGAGTCTGTTGGTGCACACATATGTCGTCTTCGTCTTATATCGAGTCTTGAGTTCGTTGCAGATTTGATCGAGCATGATGTCATCATCACAAGACAACATCACGTGAATTGCATGGAATCTCAAATCAGAATTGAAGTTTTTGTCTTATTCGCTTGAATGTATTTGAGTTTGATCGCTTGAACTTTCTTGGCCGCTTGAGTCTGATCGCTTGAACATGTACATCTTCATTTCAAGCGATCAAGACTAGACTATAAATATGTGTGTTATGTTGTCATTTCAAGCGGACAAGCAGGTTAGAACAGACCAGAGCCTTGTAATCGATACCGAGGTGCTGCCGGTGTTCCTTGTGATTGTAATCGATAGTAATTCAATACACAAGACGTTTATAGTGATATTCAAGCTGTTTTTACATCCATTTCTTAGTTTCCGCCTCTGAAATGGACTAGAGCTCTTCCGAACGACTCATTCAGGTCGCGATTCGATCCTACAGTCTATTAAATCATTCCATATGAGTTCAAACACTCATTTGATTTATAGAACCTTATTCTATCCTATCTTCCGATTTAGGATCCGATTATAACATAGTTACCTATATTAGGTGCCTTGTTGATTCCGTGATCCTTGGAGCTTAAATTGGTCTTATTCCCAAGACTAATAAGCAATCCCAAGTGAGTACATAGTTCCCCTCTTTTACCGCTTTCAAATATTTTGGGGTGATACACATGTGCATACTTGTTACTTTCGTGCTTTTCATTTCTTTAATGACATAAACATGCTAGTTTCACCTAGTACACATTTAGTACATGCTTTCAATTATGTTTTGCTATGTATGTTTACTTAGCATGCTAGCACATTGATTTCATAAACATTTTTGCTATGTATGTTTACTTAGCATACTTAGTACATGGTTTTCACATGCTACATTGGTTATGACATTTGGTATGTTTAATCGGGACAATAATACATTCATTAACATTGATCACGCTGCTCAGTAGTATGTAATGGTACCATAGGACTTGACAAATCCCGTTTCCGACTTCCTAGGTTTGTTTGGAAGTTGGGGATGACAGAATCCGATATACATAACTTAGATAAACCTTTAATGTGTTTAAAGGTTTATCGCCACAGTCGCAAGGCTTGAATGTATGCGATTAACATTCCTGCTTAAATGTTTGTAATCATAAAGCATTGTTTTCTACAAAACATAACATTTGATTTAAACTTATGTTTATTCAAAAACTTGTTTTGTACATTTTCCTACAGGGTTGAGTAAATGTTTTTATTCACCGTACATGACATTGTTATCACATTGACATTATCTCGTAGTTTGAGTAGATACTTTCTACTTGCTATGCATTACAATTGGTTATGCATGACACATTTCACACATGACATTGAACATGGTTTACACATAAACATTTTGACATGGAACAAGACATTTTGGTTGGTTATTGATAAGTGACTTATGTAACGGGGCCATGTTTTATATGTTAAAAGCATGGTGGATACGCCGCTGGTACTTCCTATATATAAGTGCTTTTATTGTATTATACATTGTTGCGTTATCTAAATCACTTTGACAAGACATGAAACATTTTATACAAGAACACGACATTGTTTTACAAATTACATATATATACAAATTCACTTTTACTTGGTTATTCATTTAACCATGCATATTTCTTTTAATATCATTTGATTTTCACATCGATTTTCACATGATTTTATAAAAGTAAACATTTTACAAGGTTCATGACTACTTTTTGTTAAACACTTCTTTAAACTACAAGCCACGAATCCTGCATAAACAAAACCTATGTATCTCACAGGCATTTTTATGCTGACGTACCTATTTTCACATGTGTTTCAGGTGCTAATGCATGATGATGTTTGTGCTTCACTTAGGCAGACTTGGGCCTTAGTGACTTAAAAGACAGTTATTTATGTTATGTTTTGTTTGAACTTCAAGACAATATAAACTTTAATCTTAATAATACAAAACTTTAATTACCATGGTTGTTGAAACAATAATTCTGTCGCATCACTCCCCGACGTTTCCGCCGCGGTTTGTTGTTTTAACGCGGTCGGGGTGTGACATGGTATGGGACATAATGTTAAATATCTGGTAATTTAGTTGTTATGGATTTCTCATGGATAATCTGTTTCGCTCAGTGCCTCACCCCGATGTTTCCGCCATCGGTTGGGGTGTGACAGATTGGTATTAGAGCCATAACTATAGGGAATTAGGCAAGACTCGACCTAGTACGGGTCGATGTCTTAGAAACGACCTAGTCTATAGTCAAGTACCAACAGACCGCCTTGTGCGAACTCGGTAGGGGTTCTGCGCAAGCCTATTTCTGTTATTCGATCGACTCGCAACCATACTATACTCTATCCGCCTTTCCTAAGGCTAGAATACTATCACTCAGCCTTTCCTAAGGCTAGCACCGCACACTATTTTCGAAAATGAACAAGTGATTAGATCGAGACTAGGTGTGAAAACCACAAACTCTCAATTGGATCGCTTGTTCGACACATATCTCAATGGGAATCTCCCCCTCTATTTACTAAAAATGCGAGAATTTACGTTGTGTCAAGAGTAAAATCCATATCTCAATGGGAATCTCCCCCTCTATTTATTAAAAAGATTGTCTTGGCCAAGTTGTTAAGTTAGGGGTGAGACCAGCACCTTAACGACACATCCTACTCCTTATTATACATTTTTACAAAACTCTCACCAAAGTCTCGATGGATTCCAATGACTCGAGTGATGCAAATAACCAAAAGGATGCGTGTCATTCACCGTATGCTGGTGATAGGGCACAGTCTATTAGGCTAAAGCATGTACTCGAAGTCCTTGAGAATAGTCAAATCACTTTTTATGTGAACTTTTATGTGGTTTATGTGGTTTTACATGTTTATGTGTTTCGATTTTGGTGGTTTACATGCTTTTCGCTTCTCGCTTTGATCAACACACACAACTCGCACTGAACATCTACCTCAAAACGTTAACATATCTCATGCTATGTTACTCGCTTATGCTATACAACTCGCTATGCTACTCGATGTGTACTCGTTAATCGCAATCTCTATTCTCGAACGTGCGCAAACCTTGAATGATAAGTGAATACATGCAATATATGTAGGTGAATACATGCAAAATATAGTGTGGTTTCGGTGAGCTATGTGTTCTATGTGTTTACGTGCTTATTTGCTTACTTGCCTATGTGGATTATGTGCCTTTGTGATTACATGTTTGATGTGTTCCTGAGCTTTATTTAGTAGTAGTGCGTGTGAGGTGAGATTCGATTATATAGTGTTTGAGTCCTATGGCGAATTCTGTTGCAGAATGTCATCATTTGGATCACATCACTCCCGCGCCGCTCGCCGTAACCATGAGGACAAACGACTTAATGAGAACACTAGCAAGTCCTCTGAGGAATCAAGGACTGACTCGCCTAAGGGTACTTTCAGCTTTAAGCAGTTTAAGGCATGTGGCCCAAAAGACTTCACGGGTGAAGATGGACCGAGCGCAATGTTTCAATGGTTCGACTCAATTGAAGTCATGCTACGTCAGAGCAGATGTCTCGAACACCTACGAACTGTCAACGCGAGTGGCGTCTTCCAGTCCAGGGCTCTGGAGTGGTGGACAGCCGAAAGAAACAGACGTGGGAATGATGCAGCCTTTGGGCTCACTTGGGATGAGTTGAAGGAACTCATGATGAAGGAATGCCCACCCCACGAGCTCCAGAAGCTGGAGAACGAGTTCGGGAACATCAAGCAGGAAGATGGTGATAACGCCGGTCTAACTGCCCGCTTCAAACAGCTGGGTATCATCTATCCAAGCCAGGTGGCAACACCTGAAATGACGATCAAGAAGTATATCCGTGCTTTACCGGATTATGGTGCTGACTTCGTGCAAGCCGTGAAGATAACAACAATTGAAGAAACCTACCTACTCGCTACCGAGATTAATGATAAGCGAGTTCTCACTGGGTACTTCAAGAACACTCCGAAGAGCCTTCATCAAGCAATCGCCACTCCCACCACTGAAACCACCGCACCGCAAGATTCCAAGTCCTCCCGTCGTAAGAGGAAGAACAACAAAAACAGTAGCAAGAACTGTGCAGGGACAGCTGCCGTACCATTGAATGCCATCTCTGCTCAATCGCAACCTCAGAACCGCCAAGTAGCGGCACCGGTGACTAATGCACCGCTGGGGAAGCGTGCTTATACTGGTCCACACCTGGCCTGCCCTACTTGTACCTATTATCATCCCGTGGGGATTGCATGCATGTTTTGTGTTCACTGCAACATGTACGGCCACTTTACTGCCAATTGCCGTACTGGTCCACGCCAAGCCCTAGCCCTAGCCCAAGTTCAAGCTAAAGCTCCTGCACCACCAGCTCTCCTTCCTACTCCCCAGGGCCAACAAGCAGCTCCTGCACTTGCTGCTCATGCTAGAGGTTGCTTTGCATGTGGTGATCCCAACTACTTTGCAAATGTCTGCCCCAACAGAGTGGTGAAGCAAGAGCCACAACAGCAGCCGCAACAACATCAGCAGCAATAGCCCGCGGACGTGCTTTCAACATCAACGCCTGCCAGGCTCAAGCAGATAACAGTGTTGTTAATGGTACATTCCTCGTTAATGGTATATATGCTTCGTGTTTATTTGATACTGGAGCCAATAAGTGTTTTGTGTAGTTAGAATTTGAAAAGCTTCTTAATTGAAAGCGTGCCCATCTCCCTTCGACGTTCGACGTAGAACTTGCCACTGGAAGAACTGTCACTGTTCGTTCTATCCTACGTGATTGTACGCTTGAACTCAATAATCACGTTTTCCCTATCGACCTTATCCCGATGCAGCTCGGTAGTTTTTATATCATTGTAGGCATGGATTTTCTTCTTGAAAATCGTGCTGAAGTTGTTTGCTTTGATAAAATGATTCACTTCTCGCTCGCTAATGGTGATCAACTCTGTGTCTATGGTGAAGTCGCATCGAAGAATATCAAGCTTATGTTGTGTGTCCAAGCGAGTAAGTATCTCTGCAAGGAATACAAAGCTTTCTTAGCGCACATCGTAGTAGCGAAGGAAAAGGAAAAGAAGGCTATTGATAAGGTGCCCGTGGTTCGTGATTTTCCTAAAGTCTTTCCTGATGAATTACCTGGTCTACCCCCCGAGTCGTGATATTGATTTTCATATTGACCTTATTCCTGGAGCTAATCCTGTTGCTAAATCTCCTTGTCACCTCGCTCCATCCGAAATGCGCGAACTCTCGAGTCAACTCCAGGAATTCCTTGACAAAGGCTTCATTCGCCCTAGCCCTCTCCTTGGGGCGCACCAGTTGTTTTCGTCAAAAAGAAGGACGGGTCGTTCCAGATGTGCATCGACTATAGGGATTTGAATAAGCTGACTATCAAGAATCACTATCCCCTGCCTCGAACTGATGATTTGTTTGACCAGTTACAAGGTGCTACGTGTTTCTCGAAGATTAATTTACGCTCAGGCTATCACCAGTTACAAATTCAGGAGGAAGATATACCGAAAACCGCTTTTCGAACCCGATACAGCCATTATGAATTCATCGTAAAGCCCAATGCACCAGCGGTTTTCATGGATTTGATGAATCGTGTGTGCAAACCATGTCTTGTCCGATTCGTCATCATGTTCATCGTTGATATCCTTATCTATTCGAAGTTGAAAACCGAACACGCGCAACATCTACGTTTGGTTCTCGAATTACTCCAAGGGAATCGACTCTATGCCAAGTTCTCCAAGTGCGAATTTTGGCTAGATGAGGTTCAATTCCTCGGTCACATTGTCAATAGTCAAGGTATACATGTCTACCCCTCAAAGATCGAAGCTGTTAAGAGTTGGGTTACTCCAAAATCACCATCCGATGTGCGTTCGTTCCTCGGATTGGCGGGCTATTTCTGCCGATTCATCGCTGACTTTTCGAAAATCATCCTTCAACTTACTTCTTTGATGCATAAAGACAAGCCTTTTGTTTGGGGAAACGAACAAGAGACTGGCTTTCAAAACTCTTAAGTATATGCTCTGCAATTCTCGTATCCTTGCTCTACCCTACGAAAACGATGACTTTGTTGTCTATTGTGATGCCTCAAACCTTAGTCTCGGTTGTGTTCTCATGCAACGGGAGAAAGTTATCGCGTACGCCTCTCGTCAGCTCAAGATCCACGAGAAGAAATATACAACCCACGACCTCGAGCTTGGTGCAGTTGTTTTTGCGTTGAAGATTTGGCGACACTACCTTTATGGTACTTATTGTACGATCTTCACAGACCATAAGATCCTACTACACATCGTCAACCAAAAGGAACTGAATATGCGCAACACCGATGGGTTGAACTTCTTAACGATTACGATTGTGAGATTCATTATCACCCTGGCAAAGCAAATGTTGATGCTCTAAGCAGACGAAGCTATTTGCATAGCATTCATAATACTCACGCCCAACACGACCTCGAAGCCTTGATTCGTGACGCTCAGCACGCCTACTTCGATGAAGATACCATGCGAGAGGAAATGAAAAAGTGTGGTGCTAAATCGCACTTTGTCACCAAATCGAACGGTATCTATCACTATCTAGATCGCATATGGATTCCAAGTCGCAATACCTTCAAGATATATTGTTGACTGAAGAGCACAAGTCTCGATATTCCATTCATCCGGGCGCCGACAAGATGTACCAAGAGCTTCGTCTACAGTACTGGTGGCCTGGAATGAAGAAAGATTTCGCAATCTATGTTTCGAAGTGCCTGACTTGTTCGAAAGTCAAGGTCGAGCAACAAAGACCCGCTGGCTTACTCGTGCAACCTGAGATCCCGAAGTGGAAATGGGAAAGCATAGCCATGGACTTTATAACGAAACTTCCGCGTACACCTTCAGGTCACGATAACATCTGGGTTATCGTTGACCGTTTGACTAAAGCTGCTCATTTGCTGCCGATACGAGAAGACTTTAAGGTAGAAAAATTTGCCCGAATCTACACCGAAAAACTCATCTGTCGACACGGGACGCCTCGTGACATCATCTGTGACAACTGTCAAAATCCCAGGTATCCGTACAACCATTAAACCATGATTAGTGCTTAATGACTGTGCTGAATTACAATTAATGAGTTGAACTGACTTCTAATTTCTGCTTTATATTTACATGTGCATCACATATTGCTTAACGCTATATCGTTATTGCACGAAACATAGTTAGCACAGTATTAAGACAAATCAGGAAAATCCTGACGGAGTTCAGTACATAGACCGACAGTGTGTTGAGACACACAATGAGCCAAAAACCAAGTATTACACTAGTATAGTGTGTAGGAAAGTAAGGATCATAAAACTGCCTTCCTAGTGATAGTTTAAGTGCCGAAAAGTGCCTAAAACTCACCTAAAGTGCTAAATTAAGCAAAATTCAGCAATAATCAGTATTTAAACACACTAATATCATGTAGAAATATGATTAAATGGTCCTGAATGCTTTCCTAAGTGTCGGGAATCAAAATTGTCACAAAAGGGTACATAAAGCACACTAAACTGCATAGTTTAGCACCTTAATGAACCGGTAACCAACCGAACAACCGGACACTACCAGAAACACCAAATTTTCACTAGAAGCACTATTTTAACATTACCAAGCTAGTTATGGTCCCCGAACATCATAACACTACATAAATATCTAGTAACTAAAGTATCTAACTAAATACTTGGACGGCCCCCAAACCTATAGGACGGCCCAAACAAGGGCCCCGCTACTTGATTTGTTTTAATATTTTAGTAGATTATGTTTCTACTTTCTTAAACATGAAAACCAATGGAAAAACCCAAGACATGGATTATAAGTAAGTCTTGTGAGTTCATAACTTCATTTTTACACACACACCCTATCCTTCCCTCTCTTGTGCTCTCGGCCGACCCCAACCCCACCATCATCACCATCTTCAACCAATTCCAAGCACATCCAAAGGTGTTAGAAAACATACTAAGGAGCTAGGAGCTTGTAGAAGTTGAAGGACCTCTTTCATTTGCTTTTATCCATCTCTTATCTTCTCTTGATCATCCTTAGCCTTGAGCTAGTGGTAAGAACACCATACACTCCATTTTACATCTATTTCAAGTGGTTAAAAGAAGATTCATGATGATAATTATGAAGAACACTAAGAATCACAAGAAAGAAACTTGAACATAAGCTTAAATCATGAAGAAATCTTAATGTTTATGTGTTGATATGCTTGTTGATTGTTGTTTATTCATGTAGTTGATGTAGATCATCATATGATCTTGCTAGATCATGGTTAAAAACATAATCTAGCAAGATGAGAGGATGGAAATGTTGTAGTATCATAGATCATCCTCATAAGAAACATGAACTTGAAAGAATATGTTGTGTTTTTGTAAAATGATGACAAAAGTAAGTTGTAACTCATGTAAGTCTAAAATTTCATGGATGATTTCTCAAGAAACCAAGTTAAAAATACAAGTTTTACTAAATCTTGGTTCTTAAACAAATAAACCTTATTTTTGGTGGTTAATAAAGTGTAGAAGTATGTATGTAACAAGAAAAATCCATGAAGAAACATTTTCAGAAAATATGATCATAAGTTGTAAAGATCTAAATTCTTTAAAAATTATGTTTTTTTAAAGATAAACCACACTTTAAAAGGTAACAAGACTTACTAAAAAACCTAGTAAGTTACTACAAATTTTTACAAATATTCAAGTTCATGAAGTAATAGATTATGCTTGTTTTTGGCAAAATTGGTAAGTACAGATGGTTTGCTGTTGATTGTTGATTGATTGTGTTAATTTACAAAAGAAAATGATATACCTTCAAGGTATGGAAACCTCCATTTTTAGGGGAAACTATGGCAAAAATTTTTTAAAAATTAAACACTTAGAAGAATATTTCTAAACAAATATTTACAAGAGTACTTTAAACCATAAATTTTTAGATAAACTTTGCCATAATTTTTGGTATAAAATTACAAATATTGGAGGTTGGTTTTTATAAATAAAAGTGAGTAAATATGTATTTAGGAAATATATATTTAGATGTCACCATGTGTGTGATTATTTGTATATTATGTGTATTAGTTATATTATTTTAGGATTTGAAATAATACAAGTCGCTAAAATACCAAAAATTACAATCCAAAATATTACCAAAATTCTAAGGAATAAATGTACAAAGAATACAAAAAATATATTGGTGAAACCGAATAAAGGAATGTAACTTACAAAATATTCCGGAAATATTATTTACAAGTATATTTTGGTAATTAACATTTTGGACACCAAGGAAACAAAAATATGATTTTTACAATTATTACAAAGTTATATCATATTTTTGACAAGAAGAAAATATATTATTTTTGGGTGAATAAAGATATGTATTTTCTTGGAAATATTAGAAGATATATTATTTTTTCGAGAAATATATATTTTCTCAAACAAACATCAAAGATATTATTTTTGGGAGAAAAATAAGGTTATATATATTTTCCAAATTAGACTTGAAAATGTATTATTTTGGAACTTATATGAAAATACGAATATTTTTGCCAAAGAAAAATTATAAATAATTTTTCTAAGTAATATTCCTCAAAATATATATTTTGGAAATATATAATAATGTATTTTTACTTGAAGTATTATCCCGGAAGAATTAATACGAAATTAAGTATAAAGAATACTTAACAATTACAAGAAGATACGTATTCTCGTACGTATAAATACACTCCGGATATGACACCGATACATGGCAAAAATATGCAAGTATAAGGATACAAATACAAATACACCCATCCTTGGGAAGGAAAATACGTGAATAAATACTTGAGAAGTATCAAGTTTATATATATGGTTTAACTATTATTCCAAAATTAATAAAAACAATTTAAGTTAAAATAAATATTATTTTAACAAATAATTACATAACTTGGAATAATATTGAAGACACAAAGAATGTAACTCAAGGACACTAATTAATACTAAGTTAAGGCACGACCCGCTCGTCTAATAGATCATAGTACGTTGTAGGTAGTCGTGTACGCCAGGTGAAGCTTTTAGTTACGGTGTTACGAAGAACGCAATTCTGTGAGTTCATGTTCCCCCTTTTCTTTAACTGTTTTCGGTTTTATAACTTCGGGGGTGAAGTACATGTTACAAACTGTTTACAAACGTTTATACGTGGTATGGTTAGCTAAGGAAGGGTACTGCTAGATCATGTGAGTGGTGGGTATGACACTTAAGACCATCAATCCTCTCTGTAGGACCGAGGGACATGAGTGATAGATCTATTTGGGTGTAGCGAGCCCACACCCGTGTGGACCAGGGTGGCCCATGAGGTGACTATGTCTTATTGCCGGAGACAAATTTGCTAGGTTTGAGTCTTTCTGCATCACGTCACACATATTAATGGCCTTGCAAACCATTAATGATCTGTTTTCCTTGTTGCTTTCATACCGGGGTTTTACACTCATACATACATTTTTACAACGATTTCAAAGGTTTATTCAAACACCCATGAACTCGCTCCACTTTTGTTGATGTTTTCAAACTACATGTATTTCAGGGAATTAAATGTGGATCTGGCGGGCGTTCGGAAGTTCCAAGTGTTGTTTGAGAATAAAAGATGTCATCCATGGTCTTAGGGTTTGGTTACTGTGTCTTATCCTGGACGATACACATCTTCCAAAGGCTGGTTTTATTTAATGTCTTTTGTCGAGTCCATGTGAACTCTAAAAACAAGTTGCATGGTTTGTACTCGAATTTGAATTCTATGTTTTAAAACAATGTTGTTGTTATGTTTTTAAAACTTATTTAATGGATGAACATCTTCGGTTTTATCATATAGTTGTTGTTATGATTGAATGCAACGATATTAAGCAAGTCACACATAATCACGCTTCCGCAAAAAACTCAGGGTGTGACAGTTTGGTATCAAAGCTTCGATTGTAGCGAACTAGGATTCCTTCTCAAGTCTGGACTATAATCATTAGGATTCTCACCAAAATATTTTTACAACATGTTTGCATTGCATACACGAAATGCCCATATCCAGGGAAACATTATAAATTAAAAAGACAAGAAACGCAATGCACAGTCACTTTGTTGGTTTAGTCTGGGAGACTAGGTGGTCTAGTCTGGGAGACTAGGAAGGATAGAAAAGATTTGTGAGGGATGATATGAATACATGATTACGTTGTCTTTGTTTGCATGCTAAATGTTAGTGGTTAAATATGTGCATATATTGTGATTGTTTTGTTACAGACACTTGATAGACTGTCGTCGGGTCTATGCAAAAACCTAAAATTACCTATAGACAGGGTAAGTCAGGTATCGAATCCAGAGGAGCATGTGGTCAGTGTAATACCGTTTAATTAATCTAAACTTATTTTATGAAATTTGCTAGTTTATATATTTTTGTAATTTTTATGAATAAGTATTGTGAAAATGAGAAAACAATGATAGGAACGTGACCACTCCGGGATTCAGATTCTGTAAACACCTAATAATCTAATTATTGTTTATTTGGATGCCACTGATTAAATGGTAAATCTGTCACAAAAACCAATTACTTATACAAGATTCTAGCATAATACCAATTGATCAGAGAGATATTAACCGCAAGCATAAATAATTATTCAATCAGCAAAGGCACAATTAGATTCAACATAAATACGTCTCTGGTTATCACCAGGATTTGTCTGTCACACAAATTGTATATATGTAAATGCAATTCGGTTAACACCTAATTACAATCTAATTCTCAAACAAACATAACTAAATTAAAAGTGAAATACAAGAATCATCACCCGGAGTGTTCACTGGAGGGTTAACCGATCATGGCACTCGTTAAAGTCTCCAATCTTCCGAGAACTTCCCCCATCTCCTTCACCACCTCCCAAATTCGTTCACCCCCAAGTGTTGTTTCCCCCCAGATGTGTACCAAGTCAGGTGTAACCGCCCGCCAATAATCAGACCCACTAAATCATCTTCAAAACAGCATTAAATGAGTAAGTTACAAAAACTCCCCAGGTCCCTATGTCTGCCGCCCATAACCTCTCCAAAATCGGTTGCAATTGAGATGATGAGTATTATTAAGTTGTTCACTTTTTGAATATGACGGCCCAATCCTTGATGTCGGCTACCAAACTTGTTCGTGTGATGTTGGCCCAATCAGAATAATCCACAAGCCCCATGTGCCTCTAATTCGTCCCACATGTCCAATATTGGCCCAAAGAAGTCCACCATCCATATGCGTGAGATGATGATGATGATGATTTTCTTAAAATTCAAGTGATGTCAGAATAATTAAGAATCCCTCCACCAAACCTCTCAAAGTCATGTCCAACTTTAGGATGATGTATGTTGTTGACTTTTCATGTGATGATGATTAAAATTAATTGCTTCACATAATTTTCTATTGATGTTCACGTGAATATGTTGGCTGCCAAAAGTTGATTTTGTGTTTGATGTGGCCAAGATCCACGTGACTTGCTACAAGCCATCATGATGTTGTTTTGTTTTTTTTTTCTTTTAATTAATAAGTGTCCAACTAATATCAATCTTGATGCCAAACAAATATGCGCTGACTTCCTTCCAACCGTGGCCTACGGTTCCAATTTAACCGAATTAAGCGATTTACCTGTAAAACACACGAACACTCGTAGTTACTAAGTTCAAGCAAATAACCAAGTAAAGCATGGAATTTTAATCTTTTTAAACCATTTAAGGGTTGTCCAACGGACCACCCGTCACATCCCCACACTTACCCGTTGCTTGTCCCAAGCAACCCATTCAACAACTATTTCAAAACCACAAGCGACCAACATGCGAACCAAGCTAAAATGTATCGTCCTTTTACTAACTTTCAATCATACCACAAGACACACCCCTCACAAAAATCTCTCGGTAACGAGAATTATTAGCATAATACTAAACCACTCCATGCGTGTGTGTGTGCGCGACAATAAGCTTGTATACAAATCAAGTTTCCTCCTATTGAGTATTTAGCATGTTTATGAATCAAAGGGACTTGCGGGTTGCAACGGGGCTAGGTGTCAATGTAGGAAAATGATTGAATACATATGAAAGAGCTAATTGATTTGACCCGGTTTTTATGTCTACTACTAAACAAAGCAAACACAAAATATATACACAACTTTTTCAACGTTCTCAACTACAATCGCAACTAAATACCTTTTTTTTTTCTCATATCTTTCTCATATTTTTTTTTCTTTTTCTTTTTTCTCTTTTTTTTTTTTTTTTTTTTTTATAACACCTCAAACTCAACAATATATACAAGAACCTCAATACTACATACTAAATCTCCTAAACCAGGTCATCTCAATAGGTAAAATTTTGTAGGAGGTAGGCTCGGGTCACAACCGAATGGTATAAGGCTCAAACATGGCTTTCTAAAGACCAAACCCCCACCCCTCACAATACCAAACTCATATATGTAACGTATGAGGTCCAACCCACCAATCCCGCACTCTCACACATCTAGACGAGGCTTCCTAAAAGTCCCCTATCATTTTCGAAAGCATGCTAATTCTAGGATTTAACAAGTATTCACACACAAGTTCTATTAACACACAACGCACACCGCCACTCAAACAATGAAATATCAATAACAATCATGTGTGGCTCAAATCCTCACCAAGAAATGACTAGGAATGGGTATCGGTGTGTCAAATGGCACAATATCAAGTTTTCAAATTTTAACAATTTTCGCTTGGATTTACAAAATTTTTTTAAAATTCTCAAAAATTCCCCCATCCCCACACTTGGGATACATTGTCCCAATGTATGGCTTTGAGGAAAAGATCGCTTTCACCAAGAACATCAACAATTGCTTATTCTCTCAAACCCCAAATTTCTTTTTTTTTTTTTAATTATTAAAAACACCACCAATTCCTTCACAACCCATAAACTAAACACATCAAAACACCACCCAACCGCCCAACCAAAAACTTAAACAAGAATATATACAAAAGTGCATAAGATGAGAACAAGACACGACCTGATTAGTAAATCAGCAGTGTTGGTAGTGATGCAGCTGCGGTAATCGAACCGGTTCAAAAACATCTCTCAGATTCGCCGATATCTCAACAGGGATGTTGCCAAACATCCCCACACTTGAATCATTGCATCCGCGAGGGTTGAAACGTAATAACCTGCCAACACACAAACACAACACCAAAACAAAACAAAACACAAATACAATACTCTACATCCTCGGGCTGCCTCCCGAGAGCGCTAAGTTTAAAGGTCTTCAGCCAGACCGTACCTGATATGTCTCAAGGTGGTCTCAATGCACATTTACCTTTTTCGTTGCTGATGTAAGCACGATGTTTGATTCTTCTATTGTGTGTGTGCTTTGTCACGTCCCATCTTTCTTTGCAACATTCTTTAAATCCACATTTTCCTACCGAATTTCCAACAAATGCTCGGTAGTTTATTCTCCACTTCACAACCTCATTTTTTATGCCCAACAAATCTAAACTCTCCCATAAACATAACTTATGAATGAAATCTCCCACATCATGAAGTGCCACCTTCCTAGTTTCTAAACATGCATCCTTAACACTCCTGGTTTCCATAACCACCACAGCCGGAGAATTGTAATCAACTTTGATTGGTTCATCAAGTAAAAGACCCTCAACTTTGCTCTCCATAGGTGGTTCCTCCACAATAATTTCAATTGTATATTCCTCATTTGGCCCTAATAATTCAGTTTCAAGTTCGGGAGGACTCACAACCTTTTCTTCTACATCACCCATAGGTGTCATTTGTTCAATCTGCACATGTATCCAGTGTTGTTTTGCTTGACGTTTTTCCACCATCGACGTCCCTGGCCTCGTCTCTTTCACCTCTTTTGGTAATAAATCATATTTCCATTCCAAAAGTTCTACTCGTTCTTCCATTGACAAATGAGGTTTTATTAATTCTTTTTCAACATGAACCATGTGTCTCTTTCTCATCATCTCGCCAAGACTTTCAGATTTATGTGACTGATAGTGCAAAGTAGGTTGTTGAGTTACACATTCATAACCAGACTGATCAAATGTATACTGAGCATGATAATAGTCTTGATCGTACATCTGAGGGCCTTCATATGAAAGTTGGGAATATTCATCATAATAATCCATGTTCGACTTGTAAGGTGAATCATAGTATGAATCATGTGGGTGAAACTCATCATAATGGACATTCCACTCGTCCATTCTCATCTGTTCTTTTCTACGCTTATGTTGGGCCTCCCCACAACATATACTCGGATGAAGTGGGCCTTTGCACAATCTACACGTAAATAAGCTGAAATTTGTGTAATGCCCTGTCATCCTGCACAACACAACTCAACTACCAAGTGTAAATCATGAACATAAAAGAAATCTTTTTGGTTTTTTTTTTTTTTAATTTTTTTTTTTCAAACTAATACACAAGATAACACACGTTGCGCACTACTCCCCGGCAACGGCGCCAAAATTTGACGTGATTGTCGTGGGTCACGCAAATTTAATCCCCAAACAACTATAGATAGCGGTAATAGGGTATCGAACTCAGGGAGTATGTGGAAGATGTGTCGATTGTATAGCTTTGTACTTAAACTAATATTAGACTAAATTGCAGAAATTAAAATTCAAGAGTTTGGTTTGTTGATTTAGAAAACTAAATTAAACTAATGCAAATCAAATGTAGGTTTTAAGACAAATTAGGAGAGAACAATGATCATCCTAGGTTTCAGTTTCTTTAAACAATTGTGTGCAATTCCAACTAGAAAGAGTTACATAGACATAACTCGTGTATAGATGATTGAAGTGATAAAAGGGGACAAAGTACTCGGATTATATAAACGCGAGGTTGTTTCCCGATGACCAATTAACCAATAACCAACCCTAACCCTTCCCGTGATATCTCGATTGCCAACGGCACCAAGAACGTACGATTAAGACTAAAAATTGCAATATCGATTAACAAATTACAAGCAATCAAACATACACCATGATATTCAAGCAACGCAAGTTATCATTCTAGAAAAGTTGCGCACTACTCCCCGGCAACGGCGCCATTTTGATAGACTGTCGTCGGGTCTATGCAAAAACCTAAAATTACCTATAGACAGGGTAAGTCAGGTATCGAATCCAGAGGAGCATGTGGTCAGTGTAATACCGTTTAATTAATCTAAACTTATTTTATGAAATTTGCTAGTTTATATATTTTTGTAATTTTTATGAATAAGTATTGTGAAAATGAGAAAACAATGATAGGAACGTGACCACTCCGGGATTCAGATTCTGTAAACACCTAATAATCTAATTATTGTTTATTTGGATGCCACTGATTAAATGGTAAATCTGTCACAAAAACCAATTACTTATACAAGATTCTAGCATAATACCAATTGATCAGAGAGATATTAACCGCAAGCATAAATAATTATTCAATCAGCAAAGGCACAATTAGATTCAACATAAATACGTCTCTGGTTATCACCAGGATTTGTCTGTCACACAAATTGTATATATGTAAATGCAATTCGGTTAACACCTAATTACAATCTAATTCTCAAACAAACATAACTAAATTAAAAGTGAAATACAAGAATCATCACCCGGAGTGTTCACTGGAGGGTTAACCGATCATGGCACTCGTTAAAGTCTCCAATCTTCCGAGAACTTCCCCCATCTCCTTCACCACCTCCCAAATTCGTTCACCCCCAAGTGTTGTTTCCCCCCAGATGTGTACCAAGTCAGGTGTAACCGCCCGCCAATAATCAGACCCACTAAATCATCTTCAAAACAGCATTAAATGAGTAAGTTACAAAAACTCCCCAGGTCCCTATGTCTGCCGCCCATAACCTCTCCAAAATCGGTTGCAATTGAGATGATGAGTATTATTAAATTGTTCACTTTTTGAATATGACGGCCCAATCCTTGATGTCGGCTACCAAACTTGTTCGTGTGATGTTGGCCCAATCAGAATAATCCACAAGCCCCATGTGCCTCTAATTCGTCCCACATGTCCAATATTGGCCCAAAGAAGTCCACCATCCATATGCGTGAGATGATGATGATGATGATTTTCTTAAAATTCAAGTGATGTCAGAATAATTAAGAATCCCTCCACCAAACCTCTCAAAGTCATGTCCAACTTTAGGATGATGTATGTTGTTGACTTTTCATGTGATGATGATTAAAATTAATTGCTTCACATAATTTTCTATTGATGTTCACGTGAATATGTTGGCTGCCAAAAGTTGATTTTGTGTTTGATGTGGCCAAGATCCACGTGACTTGCTACAAGCCATCATGATGTTGTTTTGTTTTTTTTTTCTTTTAATTAATAAGTGTCCAACTAATATCAATCTTGATGCCAAACAAATATGCGCTGACTTCCTTCCAACCGTGGCCTACGGTTCCAATTTAACCGAATTAAGCGATTTACCTGTAAAACACACGAACACTCGTAGTTACTAAGTTCAAGCAAATAACCAAGTAAAGCATGAAATTTTAATCTTTTTAAACCACTTAAGGGTTGTCCTACGGACCACCCGTCACATCCCCACACTTACCCGTTGCTTGTCCCAAGCAACCCATTCAAAATTATTCAAAAACATACGCGATCAACAAAAACCAAGCAAAAACATGTTATCCTTTTACTAGCCCTTTTCTTAACACCCAAACAACACACCCCTCTCTAAATCTCTCCTCTCGGCTACAAGTAAGCACTAGCATAGATAAGCTAGACACACAAAAGGCAAACGGGCGGCTGCACAACTATAGGCTTGTACCTAAATCGGTCCTCCTCCTACGAGTGTCAAATATGAATGCAAATCAAAGTAGCTTTTAAGGTTGTAACAAGGCTAGGTAAATGGGTAGGACATGGAATATATATATGAAGTAGCGAAGGACTTGCCCGGTCTTTTATTACATAATGAAATAAACAAACAAACAAACTTAAACTTATATACAAGACAACTCAACATTACTTTTTTTTTCATTGCTTTTTCCATTTTTTTTTCTTTTTTTTTTTCTTTTCTCCTTTTTTTTTTCTTTTTCATCACTTTTTTTTTTTCTAAACATTCAGAATTAAAACACACAAAAGTTCAAGAAACATTCACCTAAGATGATCACCGAAGAGTTTAGCCGGACATGGCTCGGTGAATCATCATCATAATCAAACTAATGTTCATACGAATCAAAAATACAAACCGAATGATAAGAATTGTTCACCAAACAAGCCAGCAGCCAAAAATCGCCCCCAAAGATGTCAAAAACCGTCCAATGATGAGTATCTCTCCGAAAAGACACAATTAAAATTCACTTTAATGAAGCAGTTACGTTTCAGATGCAGCTTCCACCGTAAATTACGGTATCACCGTAATTTACGGTGACCTTCAATATGTTACGGCGCTTGGAGACTGTTTTACGGTGGAGACTTGTGCACCTCTTGGTCTGCGTGCTTGTTAACTGCCTTCATGTGCCTCTCGAAACCAAATAAGTCTGTCGCCAATCTCCTTGACTTGCGTGGATCCCATGATGATCTGATGAGATTAGCGGCCCAATCCCAAAAGTCCACGATGCTCCTTACCATCAAAGCCACGCCGCCAAAGAGATTATGATAATGTTTGCTGTGGTCCAATTGTCTTGTGTTGGCCCAATCAAAGAAATCCACAAGCGGCCCACTATCACGTGTTCTTGCCTGCCGTCAATATCCTATCAAAACAAATGATATTTGACTTTTTAATAAATCTCCTCCACTTAGTCCCCTAATGATGTCAGCTGCCTTCAAGAAGTCGCATCCAAACAAAAGTTCACGTGACTCCCTGATGTTGTTGATTTCTTTAATGTTACTTCAATCCATGTGTGATAGGGTTGTGATGATTTGATGAGTTCTTTTATTATCTCCTCCCAAAAGTCAGTATATCACGTGACTTAGGGTATTACCCTTTTTAACTTGTATGCACCAAAAAGTCCCCAAAAAATATTTGTAATGATGATGTCCATTGATTAGATGATGATTAAAATTAATATTTGTCATGTGTCTTTTTGTTTCTTCCCAAGCAGCCATGTGATCAAGCCAGCCGCCCCTTGTTTGTTTCATGACTGAGCGTTCTAAATGCACCGAATTCAGTGATTTGCCTGTAAAACACACGGACACTCGTAGTTACTAAGTTCAAGCAAATAACCAAGTAAAGCATGGAATTTTAATCTTTTTAAACCATTTAAGGGTTGTCCAACGGACCACCCGTCACATCCCCACACTTACCCGTTGCTTGTCCCAAGCAACCCATTCAACAACTATTTCAAAACCACAAGCGACCAACATGCGAACCAAGCTAAAATGTATCGTCCTTTTACTAACTTTCAATCATACCACAAGACACACCCCTCACAAAAATCTCTCGGTAACGAGAATTATTAGCATAATACTAAACCACTCCATGCGTGTGTGTGTGCGCGACAATAAGCTTGTATACAAATCAAGTTTCCTCCTATTGAGTATTTAGCATGTTTATGAATCAAAGGGACTTGCGGGTTGCAACGGGGCTAGGTGTCAATGTAGGAAAATGATTGAATACATATGAAAGAGCTAATTGATTTGACCCGGTTTTTATGTCTACTACTAAACAAAGCAAACACAAAATATATACACAACTTTTTCAACGTTCTCAACTACAATCGCAACTAAATACCTTTTTTTTTTCTCATATCTTTCTCATATTTTTTTTTCTTTTTCTTTTTTCTCTTTTTTTTTTTTTTTTTTTTTATAACACCTCAAACTCAACAATATATACAAGAACCTCAATACTACATACTAAATCTCCTAAACCGGGTCATCTCAATAGGTAAAATTTTGTAGGAGGTAGGCTCGGGTCACAACCGAATGGTATAAGGCTCAAACATGGCTTTCTAAAGACCAAACCCCCACCCCTCACAATACCAAACTCATATATGTAACGTATGAGGTCCAACCCACCAATCCCGCACTCTCACACATCTAGACGAGGCTTCCTAAAAGTCCCCTATCATTTTCGAAAGCATGCTAATTCTAGGATTTAACAAGTATTCACACACAAGTTCTATTAACACACAACGCACACCGCCACTCAAACAATGAAATATCAATAACAATCATGTGTGGCTCAAATCCTCACCAAGAAATGACTAGGAATGGGTATCGGTGTGTCAAATGGCACAATATCAAGTTTTCAAATTTTAACAATTTTCGCTTGGATTTACAAATTTTTTTTAAAATTCTCAAAAATTCCCCCATCCCCACACTTGGGATACATTGTCCCAATGTATGGCTTTGAGGAAAAGATCGCTTTCACCAAGAACATCAACAATTGCTTATTCTCTCAAACCCCAAATTTCTTTTTTTTTTTTTAATTATTAAAAACACCACCAATTCCTTCACAACCCATAAACTAAACACATCAAAACACCACCCAACCGCCCAACCAAAAACTTAAACAAGAATATATACAAAAGTGCATAAGATGAGAACAAGACACGACCTGATTAGTAAATCAGCAGTGTTGGTAGTGATGCAGCTGCGGTAATCGAACCGGTTCAAAAACATCTCTCAGATTCGCCGATATCTCAACAGGGATGTTGCCAAACATCCCCACACTTGAATCATTGCATCCGCGAGGGTTGAAACGTAATAACCTGCCAACACACAAACACAACACCAAAACAAAACAAAACACAAATACAATACTCTACATCCTCGGGCTGCCTCCCGAGAGCGCTAAGTTTAAAGGTCTTCAGCCAGACCGTACCTGATATGTCTCAAGGTGGTCTCAATGCACATTTACCTTTTTCGTTGCTGATGTAAGCACGAT
The DNA here is from genome assembly GCA_030545235.1 of Helianthus tuberosus. NCBI lineage: Eukaryota > Viridiplantae > Streptophyta > Magnoliopsida > Asterales > Asteraceae > Helianthus > Helianthus tuberosus. The sequence continues at coordinate 178,177,351 of CM060448.1, read as the reverse complement.
GTTTGATTCTTCTATTGTGTGTGTGCTTTGTCACGTCCCATCTTTCTTTGCAACATTCTTTAAATCCACATTTTCCTACCGAATTTCCAACAAATGCTCGGTAGTTTATTCTCCACTTCACAACCTCATTTTTTATGCCCAACAAATCTAAACTCTCCCATAAACATAACTTATGAATGAAATCTCCCACATCATGAAGTGCCACCTTCCTAGTTTCTAAACATGCATCCTTAACACTCCTGGTTTCCATAACCACCACAGCCGGAGAATTGTAATCAACTTTGATTGGTTCATCAAGTAAAAGACCCTCAACTTTGCTCTCCATAGGTGGTTCCTCCACAATAATTTCAATTGTATATTCCTCATTTGGCCCTAATAATTCAGTTTCAAGTTCGGGAGGACTCACAACCTTTTCTTCTACATCACCCATAGGTGTCATTTGTTCAATCTGCACATGTATCCAGTGTTGTTTTGCTTGACGTTTTTCCACCATCGACGTCCCTGGCCTCGTCTCTTTCACCTCTTTTGGTAACAAATCATATTTCCATTCCAAAAGTTCTACTCGTTCTTCCATTGACAAATGAGGTTTTATTAATTCTTTTTCAACATGAACCATGTGTCTCTTTCTCATCATCTCGCCAAGACTTTCAGATTTATGTGACTGATAGTGCAAAGTAGGTTGTTGAGTTACACATTCATAACCAGACTGATCAAATGTATACTGAGCATGATAATAGTCTTGATCGTACATCTGAGGGCCTTCATATGAAAGTTGGGAATATTCATCATAATAATCCATGTTCGACTTGTAAGGTGAATCATAGTATGAATCATGTGGGTGAAACTCATCATAATGGACATTCCACTCGTCCATTCTCATCTGTTCTTTTCTACGCTTATGTTGGGCCTCCCCACAACATATACTCGGATGAAGTGGGCCTTTGCACAATCTACACGTAAATAAGCTGAAATTTGTGTAATGCCCTGTCATCCTGCACAACACAACTCAACTACCAAGTGTAAATCATGAACATAAAAGAAATCTTTTTGGTTTTTTTTTTTTTTTAATTTTTTTTTTTCAAACTAATACACAAGATAACACACGTTGCGCACTACTCCCCGGCAACGGCGCCAAAATTTGACGTGATTGTCGTGGGTCACGCAAATTTAATCCCCAAACAACTATAGATAGCGGTAATAGGGTATCGAACTCAGGGAGTATGTGGAAGATGTGTCGATTGTATAGCTTTGTACTTAAACTAATATTAGACTAAATTGCAGAAATTAAAATTCAAGAGTTTGGTTTGTTGATTTAGAAAACTAAATTAAACTAATGCAAATCAAATGTAGGTTTTAAGACAAATTAGGAGAGAACAATGATCATCCTAGGTTTCAGTTTCTTTAAACAATTGTGTGCAATTCCAACTAGAAAGAGTTACATAGACATAACTCGTGTATAGATGATTGAAGTGATAAAAGGGGACAAAGTACTCGGATTATATAAACGCGAGGTTGTTTCCCGATGACCAATTAACCAATAACCAACCCTAACCCTTCCCGTGATATCTCGATTGCCAACGGCACCAAGAACGTACGATTAAGACTAAAAATTGCAATATCGATTAACAAATTACAAGCAATCAAACATACACCATGATATTCAAGCAACGCAAGTTATCATTCTAGAAAAGTTGCGCACTACTCCCCGGCAACGGCGCCATTTTGATAGACTGTCGTCGGGTCTATGCAAAAACCTAAAATTACCTATAGACAGGGTAAGTCAGGTATCGAATCCAGAGGAGCATGTGGTCAGTGTAATACCGTTTAATTAATCTAAACTTATTTTATGAAATTTGCTAGTTTATATATTTTTGTAATTTTTATGAATAAGTATTGTGAAAATGAGAAAACAATGATAGGAACGTGACCACTCCGGGATTCAGATTCTGTAAACACCTAATAATCTAATTATTGTTTATTTGGATGCCACTGATTAAATGGTAAATCTGTCACAAAAACCAATTACTTATACAAGATTCTAGCATAATACCAATTGATCAGAGAGATATTAACCGCAAGCATAAATAATTATTCAATCAGCAAAGGCACAATTAGATTCAACATAAATACGTCTCTGGTTATCACCAGGATTTGTCTGTCACACAAATTGTATATATGTAAATGCAATTCGGTTAACACCTAATTACAATCTAATTCTCAAACAAACATAACTAAATTAAAAGTGAAATACAAGAATCATCACCCGGAGTGTTCACTGGAGGGTTAACCGATCATGGCACTCGTTAAAGTCTCCAATCTTCCGAGAACTTCCCCCATCTCCTTCACCACCTCCCAAATTCGTTCACCCCCAAGTGTTGTTTCCCCCCAGATGTGTACCAAGTCAGGTGTAACCGCCCGCCAATAATCAGACCCACTAAATCATCTTCAAAACAGCATTAAATGAGTAAGTTACAAAAACTCCCCAGGTCCCTATGTCTGCCGCCCATAACCTCTCCAAAATCGGTTGCAATTGAGATGATGAGTATTATTAAATTGTTCACTTTTTGAATATGACGGCCCAATCCTTGATGTCGGCTACCAAACTTGTTCGTGTGATGTTGGCCCAATCAGAATAATCCACAAGCCCCATGTGCCTCTAATTCGTCCCACATGTCCAATATTGGCCCAAAGAAGTCCACCATCCATATGCGTGAGATGATGATGATGATGATTTTCTTAAAATTCAAGTGATGTCAGAATAATTAAGAATCCCTCCACCAAACCTCTCAAAGTCATGTCCAACTTTAGGATGATGTATGTTGTTGACTTTTCATGTGATGATGATTAAAATTAATTGCTTCACATAATTTTCTATTGATGTTCACGTGAATATGTTGGCTGCCAAAAGTTGATTTTGTGTTTGATGTGGCCAAGATCCACGTGACTTGCTACAAGCCATCATGATGTTGTTTTGTTTTTTTTTTCTTTTAATTAATAAGTGTCCAACTAATATCAATCTTGATGCCAAACAAATATGCGCTGACTTCCTTCCAACCGTGGCCTACGGTTCCAATTTAACCGAATTAAGCGATTTACCTGTAAAACACACGAACACTCGTAGTTACTAAGTTCAAGCAAATAACCAAGTAAAGCATGAAATTTTAATCTTTTTAAACCACTTAAGGGTTGTCCTACGGACCACCCGTCACATCCCCACACTTACCCGTTGCTTGTCCCAAGCAACCCATTCAAAATTATTCAAAAACATACGCGATCAACAAAAACCAAGCAAAAACATGTTATCCTTTTACTAGCCCTTTTCTTAACACCCAAACAACACACCCCTCTCTAAATCTCTCCTCTCGGCTACAAGTAAGCACTAGCATAGATAAGCTAGACACACAAAAGGCAAACGGGCGGCTGCACAACTATAGGCTTGTACCTAAATCGGTCCTCCTCCTACGAGTGTCAAATATGAATGCAAATCAAAGTAGCTTTTAAGGTTGTAACAAGGCTAGGTAAATGGGTAGGACATGGAATATATATATGAAGTAGCGAAGGACTTGCCCGGTCTTTTATTACATAATGAAATAAACAAACAAACAAACTTAAACTTATATACAAGACAACTCAACATTACTTTTTTTTTCATTGCTTTTTCCATTTTTTTTTCTTTTTTTTTTTCTTTTCTCCTTTTTTTTTTCTTTTTCATCACTTTTTTTTTTTCTAAACATTCAGAATTAAAACACACAAAAGTTCAAGAAACATTCACCTAAGATGATCACCGAAGAGTTTAGCCGGACATGGCTCGGTGAATCATCATCATAATCAAACTAATGTTCATACGAATCAAAAATACAAACCGAATGATAAGAATTGTTCACCAAACAAGCCAGCAGCCAAAAATCGCCCCCAAAGATGTCAAAAACCGTCCAATGATGAGTATCTCTCCGAAAAGACACAATTAAAATTCACTTTAATGAAGCAGTTACGTTTCAGATGCAGCTTCCACCGTAAATTACGGTATCACCGTAATTTACGGTGACCTTCAATATGTTACGGCGCTTGGAGACTGTTTTACGGTGGAGACTTGTGCACCTCTTGGTCTGCGTGCTTGTTAACTGCCTTCATGTGCCTCTCGAAACCAAATAAGTCTGTCGCCAATCTCCTTGACTTGCGTGGATCCCATGATGATCTGATGAGATTAGCGGCCCAATCCCAAAAGTCCACGATGCTCCTTACCATCAAAGCCACGCCGCCAAAGAGATTATGATAATGTTTGCTGTGGTCCAATTGTCTTGTGTTGGCCCAATCAAAGAAATCCACAAGCGGCCCACTATCACGTGTTCTTGCCTGCCGTCAATATCCTATCAAAACAAATGATATTTGACTTTTTAATAAATCTCCTCCACTTAGTCCCCTAATGATGTCAGCTGCCTTCAAGAAGTCGCATCCAAACAAAAGTTCACGTGACTCCCTGATGTTGTTGATTTCTTTAATGTTACTTCAATCCATGTGTGATAGGGTTGTGATGATTTGATGAGTTCTTTTATTATCTCCTCCCAAAAGTCAGTATATCACGTGACTTAGGGTATTACCCTTTTTAACTTGTATGCACCAAAAAGTCCCCAAAAAATATTTGTAATGATGATGTCCATTGATTAGATGATGATTAAAATTAATATTTGTCATGTGTCTTTTTGTTTCTTCCCAAGCAGCCATGTGATCAAGCCAGCCGCCCCTTGTTTGTTTCATGACTGAGCGTTCTAAATGCACCGAATTCAGTGATTTGCCTGTAAAACACACGGACACTCGTAGTTACTAAGTTCAAGCAAATAACCAAGTAAAGCATGGAATTTTAATCTTTTTAAACCATTTAAGGGTTGTCCAACGGACCACCCGTCAACACTATGTCTTTATCAGAGAGTGGATTGTCTGATATTGATGAACCCATGACTACTGACTCTAGTGCGAGCGAGCCAGAGATCTTTACCTCAGATACTGAGAGCGACCCAGAGATGATGTCAGATGACGACGACGCCTTTCAGCCGTTTGCGTTGCCTGATTTTGGAGTTGACTTACCGCTTGGTAATGGTATTCCAGACGAGGATCCTTTTGTTGTTCCCATTCCAGTTCACGATCATCTTATCATCTAGCAACCCGATGGTGAGCATGTCGTGGCATCGATCCTCGCTCCCGTTCCTCTCATGGTTATTCCACCTGAGGATTTTCCTTTTGATGATCTATTTGACGATGATTTTGATCTATTTGTTGATGGTCCTCCCGATGACGCTCATGGCGATGGAGAGCTAGTCCACTTCCTGAGATCCCTGTTATTGAGATTTCCTCTAACTCTAGCTTACACTCTGTCTTAGATTCCTTTGATTCTGTGACTTCTTCTACCTTGTAGGCAGTTGGATTGTGACGTTATGCTACTGATTCTGACGATGATACAGCCATGTCAGCTGCACCATCCCCTCCACACGACTCTTGAGCTAGACTTCATTCCTATTGATCAGCCCAATGCTGGACCTGCTGATACTGAGCCGATACCCGCTGACCCTGAGCCTTTACCTGATCATGACGCTATTCCAATTTGATTACCTGACATTGCACCCCTCATACCTGACCCAGTTCCTACACCCGTTGACCCTCCTGTTGTTGAGCCATTCATTCCTCCACTTGCACCCGCACCCGCTGATGTTGCTCCTTTTCACCCTGTGGAGTCCGATGTTCATCGTGTCGACTTACCTACTTTTTTCTTGCAGGACATACCCGCACCCCGTCCAGGGGAGTGAACTTCTGGCCAGCAGCCTAGTCATGACCCTCATGTTTCAACAGCTTTCCCACACATACCCCAGTCTGCACCTTTTTCTCCTTTTACTTCTTCACCACTCGATGAGCCATTTTGATGGTTCCCACTGTACACCATGACGATTTCTGATCCCTACCATCCATCGCACTTTGTAGGCTATACATGGGATTAGTTACTTTTATCACTTCAGCTTCAGTTTGAGATCATGAGTCGTAGGATTTTGGAGCTTGAGATGACACCGCGTCCTTTACCATGTCCTTGTCAGCCAGCTTTTGTTCCCTCTCGTTCATCATCGTCTTCATTTTCACATCCTCCTGCACCTCCCACTCCGTTTCCTGAGTTTGACACTCGATTTCTTACCGTTGAGCAGCAGATCAGTTATCTGTTGCGTCATGTTTATGAGCTTGAGTAGGAGCTTGCGCATGTGCGCAACTTGCTTTTTGTTCCTCCACCTCCTCCTCCACCACCATCAGCATAGCTGGTTTTTGGTTTTATGTAGGTAGCATTGCTTTTGTTGAGAGCACCCCTATTGAGCCTAGCTTGTGAAGCCTTTTGGAGACCACCTTTTGACTGTATGATTTGTGTAGACTTATAGACTTGTTGGACAAGGGTAGTGTGACCCTGTGTTCCTTTTGATATGGTACATTTTGTAAAACATGTAACAATACTTGTGGTCGATGATTAAAGAAAGCTCAATCGTCATGTTCTCATTAAATACGTTGTTAAAATTTCATGTTTAGCATTTGATTGTGATGCTAAATGACATGCTTGCTATATGCTATTATATACGTACTATATAGTTATTATACGAATTAAGAGCTGACCTATACAATCTTCTTTTAGAAGATGCCTCCTCGAAGGAACACTCAGTTGCCCACAACAAAGGCAGAACTGCAAGAACGAATTTCACAGGCAATCGCACAACATGAGGCCTTACGCTCTGAACACAGCGGAGGTACCTCAGGAAATAACCCACCTCACGGTAATGTCTAAGTCACCTAAGACACGGTACGATACATTTGGACATTCAACTTGCGTGTGCTAATGCTTTATGTCAATGATGTTGCTTGCACAGGCTATACTTACAAGCAGTTCCTTGACTGCAAGCCTTTGAACTTTGATGGCACTGGAGGTGCTGTAGCTTTCGTAAGATGGCCTGAGAAGACAGATTTCGTGCTGCGGATGAGCAAGTGTGCGCCGAAGCATCAAGTCACCTACATTTCTGGACTATTCCTCGATGGAGCCCTGTCGTGGTGGAACCTTCAGGTTCAGGCCCTAGGTGAGGCTGCAACGTATGGTATGACTTGGGATGAGATGAAAGAGCTGATGTGCAAGAAGTATTGTTCAAGGGCTGAGATTCAGAAGTTGGAAACCAAGTTTTGGAATCTGAATATGGATGGTCCCAAGATCGCTGAGTATGTGCAAAGATTCCATGATTTGTCTCGAGTTGTCCCTTACATGGTAGAGCCAGAGTTCAAGCGAGTTGAACATTTCATTTGGGTATTGGCACCCCAAATTATGAGCATGGTTACTACTTTGAAGCCTCCAACGATCACCGAAGCGATCGATTTGAGCGTGGCATTGACTGAAGAAGCGATTAGATTGAACAAGTTTTCAATCTCTGAGGGAAAGAAGAAGGAGACTCATGTCGAGTCATTAGTAGAGAACAAAAGGAAGTTATCGAATTTTAAGAAAGGTACCCAAGGAAACAACAACAGTGGTAACAAGAAAAGAGATGCGAACCCACCAGTCGAGGTCAGGACTGGTGCTGCAAGTTCAGAGAATAAGGGGAAATGATACATGGGCACCCTGCCCAACTGTGATGTATGCCAGTTCCATCATGCCGGCCAGTGTAGGTTTAGGAAATGTGTAAACTGTGGAAAGAATGGTCATTCGAAGGAGACGTGCTGGGCTAGTAATGGTCGTGGAAATGGTGGCCAGAGAGGTAATGGGAATGGCAATGGAAACCGTGGCAGAAACGATAATGGGAATAGGAATAATCAGGGAGGTAATGGAAATCGTGGTGGTTCCGGAAATCAAGCTGGTATCAGGAACCGTGGAGCAAACAATAATCAGGGCGGTACTGGAAACAGACAAGGATGCTTTAGTTGCGGAGATGTTGGGCATTTTAAGCAGGATTGCCCGAAGAATAATCAAGCCCAAAGAAGAGTCTTCAACATTGGAGCTAGGGAAGCTCGTCAAGATCCGAACCCAGTCACTGGTACGTTCCCTATCAACCAACACTTTGCATCTGTGCTATTTGATATTGGTGCTGATTATAGTTTCGTATCCCTAGAATTTAAGAATATACTTGGGTTTGTTGCAAGTAAGTTAGATATTCCATAGTCCATAGAACTAGCTAATGGAAAGCTAGTAGAGGCGAACGAAGTAATTAGAGGTTGTGTGATAGAGCTTGGAGAGCGTGAGTTTACGTTCGATCTTCTACCAGTTGAGTTAGGAAGCTTTGACGTGGTAGTTGGAATGGATTGGTTGTCAAGCAACCGAGATGAGATCGTATGTCATGAGAAGATCATCCGTATCCCGATGGCGAATGAAGAGATGATCGTAGTGCATGGAGAGAAGCATGATACACCTCTACGGATTATCAGTTGCTTGAAGGCAAGAAAGTTTATGCGGAAAGGATGTGTTGCCTTTTTGGCTCACGTTGTTGATAAAGAAGCCGAAGAGCCGAAGCTGGAAGATATCCCTATGGTAATGGAATATCCTGAAGTCTTCCCTGAAGACTTGCTAGGATTGCCGCCGCAACAACAAGTCGAGTTCCATATTGACTTCGTTCCAGGCTCTGCGCCTATAGCCAAGGCACCTTATCGACTTGTGCCTTCAGAGATGCAAGAGTTGTCGACGCAGCTTCAGGACCTTTTGGACAAGGGATTCGTTAGACCAAGCTTCTCGCCTTGGGGAGCTCCAATTTTATTTGTCAAGAAGAAGGAAGGTAGTTTTCGCATGTGCATTGACTACCGAGAGCTGAATAAGTTAACCATCAAGAATCAGTATCCCTTGCCGAGGATTGATGATTTGTTTGATCAACTTCAGGGTTCGAGTTACTACTCCAAGATTGATCTTCGATCAGGTTATCACCAGCTACGGATTCAAGAAGAGAGTATATCGATGACTGCCTTCAGATCTCGATATGGACATTACGAGTTTCTAGTGATGCCGTTTGGTTTGACAAGCGCGCCAGCAGTATTTATGGACTTGATAAATTCGTGATTGTGTTCATTGATGATATTTTGATCTATTCGCGGACGAAGGAAGAGCATAAGCAAGACCTTAGAGCCATTTTAGAACTGCTCAAGAAGGAGAAACTGTATGCTAAGTTCTCGAAGTGCGAGTTCTGGTTGCGTGAGGTACAATTCCTTGGTCACGTGGTAAACGAAGATGAAATTCATGTAGATCCCACCAAGTTCGAGGCTATTAAGAATTGGGAACTCCGAAGACGCCATGCCAACCAAGATCCGTCAGTTTTTGGGTTTAGCATGGTATTATCGCCGATTCATTGATGATTTTTCTAAAATCGCTCAACCACTGACCTCCCTTACTCAAAAGGATAAGCTTTTCAGCTGCTAAAGAACAAGCTTTTCGATGCACCTATTGTATCCCTACCCGAAGGCACCGTTGACTTCGTCGTATACTATGACGCCTCGCGTCAGGGATTGGGCTGTGTGCTGATGCAGCGCCAGAAGGTTATTGCTTATACTTCGCGCCAGTTAAAGGTTCATGAGAAGAATTACACCACACATGATTTGGAATTAGACGCAGTGGTGTTTGCTTTGAAGATTTGTCGAAATTATCTGTATAGTACCCGATGCACGATTTTTACAGATCACAAGAGCCCACATCACATCTTCGATCAGAAAGAGCTTAACATGAGACAGCGACGTTGGGTTGAATTGCTAAACGATTATGATTGCGAAATCAAATATCACCCAGGAAAGGCGAATGTGGGGGCAGACGCCTTGAGTCGAAAAGATAGCATTAAGCCCATAAGGGTTAGGGCTTTGGAGATGATTATACAGACAAACCTCTTGTTGCGCATTCGTGCTGCACAAAGAGAAGCTCTAAGAAAGAAAATCTTAAGGATGAATATCTCCGTGGGATGGAGAACAAGTTGGTACCCAACAAGGAAGGAACCTTGTGTTTTATGGGACGAATTTGGGTTCCGCTTTGTGGTGGCCTTAGAGATGTTATTTTTCACAAAGCTCATAAATCGAGGTACTCGATCCACCCAGGATCGGACAAGATGTACCAAGATTTGAAGGATTATTATTGGTGGCCAAGACTTAAGGCGGATGTGGCTACTTATGTTGGAAAATGTTTGACTTGTGCCAAAGTAAAGGCCGAGTATCAGAAGCCTTCAGGTCTTCTACAGCAACCTGAGATACCCATGTGGAAGTGGGAACAGATCTCAATGGATTTCATGACAAAGTTGTGCAGGACACCCAGAGGTTACGACACGATTTGGGTAATCGTGGACCGTCTGACAAAATCTGCGCACTTTTTGCCATCAGAGAGAAGGATAACACTGGTCAGCTAGCTGAGCTGTACCTAAGGGAGATAGTCGCATGTCATGGAGAGCCTATCTCGATTATATCTGACAGAGACGGGAGATTTGTGTCAATGATTTGGAAATCTTTCAAAAAAGCGTTTGGTTCTCAGTTGAATCTGAGCACAACATTTCATCCACAGACGGACGGTCAAAGTGAGAGAACGATTCAGACGCTAGAAGACATGTTGCGTGCTTGCGTAATGGACTTGGGTGGCAGTTGGGACACTCACCTGCCTATGGTTGAGTTCTCCTATAACAACAGCTACCATACAAGCATCCAACCTGCACCGTTCGAGGCTCCCTACAGACGCAAGTGTCGATCGTCGTTATGCTGGGAAGATGCAGGCGATAGACAGTTGGTTGGTCCCGAATTGGTCCAAGAAACGACTGATAAGATTGTGCAGATCCGAGAGCGCATCAAGGCAGCTCGTGATCGACAAAAGAGCTATGCAGACCAAAGAAGGAAACCTTTGGAATTCTAAGTGGGTGATATGGTTTTGTTGAAAGTTTCACCTTGGAAAGGTGTGGCACGCTTTGGGAAGCGTGGTAAGTTAAACCCACGATTTATTAGACCGTTCAAAATCCTGGAAAGGATTGGTCCTGTAGCATGCAAGTTGGAGCTACCGGCAGAACTTAATGGTGTTCATGATACATTCCATGTATCTAATATGAAGAAGAGTCCAACACGGGAGACCATGGTTATCCGTGTTGATGAAGTTCACTTTGACGACACACTCCACTTTACAGAAGAACCCGTTGAGGTTACAGATTGGAAGGTTAACAAGATTTGGAGGAGTAGTGTTAAGCTTGTCAAGGTTAGATGGAATGCGTGTCATGACCCAAAGTTCACGTGGGAGCGTGAAGACCGCATGAAAGCTAAATACCCGCATTTATACCCTAACACCCCTGCAGCTATTAGTAAAACTTAAAATTTAGGGAAGAAAGTTTCTTAACAGGGGGAGAATGTGACAACTGTCAAAATCCCAGGTATCCGTACAACCATTAAACAATGATTAGTGCTTAATGACTGTGCTGAATTACAATTAATGACTTGAACTGCCTTCTAATTTCTGCTTTATATTTACATGTGCATCACATATTGCTTAATGCTATATCATTGTTGCATGAGAACTTTATTGACTTAAATGATGCACGAAACACAGTTAGCACAGTATTCAGACAAATCAGGAAAATGTTGACGGAGTTCAGTACATAGACAGACTGTGTGTTGAGACACAGAATGAGCCTGAAACCAAGTATTACACTAGTATAGTGTGTAGGAAAGTAAGGATCATAAAACTGCCTACCTAGTGATAGTTTAAGTGTCGGAAAGTACCTAAAACTCACCTAAAGTGGTGAATTCAGCAAAATTCAGCAATAATCAGCATTTAAACTCACTAATATCAAGTAGAAATATGATTAAATGGTCCCGAATGCTTTCCTAAGTGTCGGGAATCAAAAGTGTCACAAAAGGGTACATAAAGCACACTAAACTGCATAGTTTAGCACCTTAATGAACCGGTAACCAACCGAACAACCGGACACTACCCGAAACACCAAATTTTCAATAGGAGCACTGTTTTAACATTAACAAGCTAGTTATGGTCCCCGAACATCATAACACTACATAAATATCTAGTAACTAAAGTATCTAACTAAATACTTGGATTTTTATCATAATCTAACTAATGTTTAAAACCTAAGCCTACCCCACCCCCAAACCTATAGGACGGCCCAAACAAGGGCCCCGCTACTTGATTTGTTTTAATATTTTAGTAGATTATGTTTCTACTTTCTTAAACATGAAAACCAACGGAAAAACCCAAGACATGGATTATAAGTTAGTCTTGTGAGTTCATAACTTCTTTTTTACACACACTAAAACACACACACCCCCTCCTTCCCTCTCTTGTGCTCTTGTCTGACCCCAACCCCACCATCATCACCATCTTTCAACAATCTTCAACCAATTCCAAGCACATCCAAAGGTGTTAGAGGACATACTAAGGAGCTAGGAGCTTGTAGAAGTTGAAGGACCTCTTTCATTTGCTTTTATCCATCTGTTATCTTCTCTTGATCATCCCTAGCCTTGAGCTAGTGGTAAGAACACCATACACTCAATTTTACATCTATTTCAAGTGGTTAAAAGAAGATTCATGATGATAATTATGAAGAACACTAAGAATCACAAGAAAGAAACTTGAACATAAGCTTAAATCATGAAGAAATCTTAATGTTTATGTGTTGATATGCTTGTTGATTGTTGTTTATTCATGTAGTTGATGTAGATCATCATATGATCTTGCTAGATCATGGTTAAAAACATAATCTAACAAGATGAGAGGATGGAAATGTTGTAGTATCATAGATCACCCTCGTAAGAAACATGAACTTGAGGATGGAAATGTTGTAGTATCATAGATCACCCTCGTAAGAAACATGAACTTGAAAGAATGTGTTGTGTTTTTGTAAAATGATGACAAAAGTAAGTTGTAAATCATGTAAGTCTAAAATTTCATGGATGATTTCTCAAGAAACCAAGTTAAAAATACAAGTTTTACTAAATCTTGGTTCTTAAACAAATAAACCTTATTTTTGGTGGTTAATAAAGTGTAGAAGTATGTATGTAACAAGAAAAATCCATGAAGAAACATTTTTAGAAAATATGATCATAAGTTGTAAAGATCTAAATTCTTTAAAAATTATGTTTTTTTTAAAGATCAACCACTCTTTAAAAGGTAACAAGACTTACTAAAAAACCTAGTAAGTTACTACAAATTTTTACAAATATTCAAGTTCATGAAGTAATAGATTATGATTGTTTTTGGCAAAATTGGCAAGTAAAGATGGTTTGTTGTTGATTGTTGATTGATTGTGTTAATTTACAAAAGAAAATGATATAACTTCAAGGTATGGAAACCTCCATTTTTAGGGGAAACTGTGGCAAAATTTTTCTAAAAATTAAACACTTAGAAGAATATTTCTAAACAAATATTTTCAAGAGTACTTTAAACCATAAATTTTACATAAACTTTGCCATAAGTTTTGGTTCAAAATTACAAATATTGGAGGTTGGTTTTTATAAATAAAAGTGACTAAATATGTATTTAGGAAATATATATTTAGATGTCACCATGTGTGTGATTATTTGTATATTATGTGTATTAGTTATATTATTTTAGGACTTGAAATAATACAACTCACTAAAATACCAAAAATTACAATCCAAAATATTACCAAAATTCCAAGGAATAAATGTACAAAGAATACACAAAATATTGGTGAAACCGAACAAAGGAATATAACTTACAAAATATTCCGGAAATATTATTCACAAGTATATTTTGGTAAATAAAATTTTGGACACCAAGGAAACAAAAATATGATTTTTACAATTATTACAAAGTTATATCATATTTTTTGGAAGAAGAAAATATATTATTTTTGGGTGAATAAAGATATGTATTCTCTTGGAAATATTAGAGGATATATTATTTTTGGAAGAAATATATATTTTCTCAAACAAACATCAAATATATTATTTTTGGGAGAAAAATAAGGTTATATATATTTTCCAAATTAGACTTGAAAATGTACTATTTTGGAACTTATATGAAATTACGAATATTTTTGCCAAAGGAAAATTATAAATAATTTTTCTAAGTAATATTCCTCAAAATATATATTTTGGAAATATATAATAATGTCTTTTTACCAGAAGTATTACTCCGGAAGAATTAATACGAAATTAAGCATAAAGAATGCTTAACAATTACAAGAAGATACGTATTCTCGTACGTATAAATACACTTCGGATACGACACCGATACATGGCAAAAATATGCAAGTATAAGGATACAAATACAAATACACCCATCCTTGGGAAGGAAAATACATGAATAAATACTGGAGAAGTATCAAGTTAATATATATGGTTTAACTATTATTCCAAAATTAAGAAATATAATTTAAGTTAAAATAATTATTATCTTAACAAATAATTACATAACTTAGAATAATATTGAAGACACAAAGAACGTAACTTAAGGACACTAATTAATACTAAGTTAAGGCACGACCCGCTCGTTTAATAGATCATAGTACGTTGTAGGTAGTCGTGTACGCCAGGTGAAGCTTTGAGTTACGGTGCTACGAAGAACGCTAGACTGTGAGTTCATGTTCACCCTTTTCTTTAATTGTTTTCGGTTTTATAACTTCGGGGGTGAAGTACATGTTACAAACCGTTTACAAACGTTTATACGTGGTATGGTTAGCTAAGGAAGGGTACTGCTAGATCATGTGAGTGGTGGGTATGACGCTTAAGACCATCAATCCTCTTTGTAGGACCGAGGGACATGAGTGATAGATCTATTTGGGTGTAGCGAGCCCACACCCGTGTGGACCAGGGTGGCCCATGAGGTGACTATGTCTTATTGCCGGAGACAAATTTGCTAGGTTTGAGTCTTCCTGCGTTACGTCACACATATTAATGGCCTTGCAAACCATTAATGATCTGTTTTCCTTGTTGCTTTCATACCTGGGATTTACACTCATACATCCATTTTTACAACGATTTCAAAGGTTTATTCAAACAACCATGAACTCGCTCAACTTTTGTTGATGTTTTCAAACTACATGTATTTCAGGGAATTAATTGTGGATCTGGCGGGCGTTCGGAAGTTCCAAGTGTTGTTTTTTGAATAAATGATGTCATCCATGGTCTTATGGTTTGGTTAATGTGTCTTATCCTGGACGAGACACATCTTCCAAAGCCTGGTTTTATTTAATGTCTTTTGTCGAGTCCTTGTGAACTCGAAAAACAAGTTGCATGGTTTGTACTCGAATTTGAATTCTATGTTTTAAAACATTGTTGTTTTTATGTTTTTAAAACTTATTTAATGGATGAACATCTTCAATTTTATCATATAGTTGTTGTATGATTGAATGCAACGATATTAAGAACGTCACACATAATCACGCTTCCGCAAAAAGTCAGGGTGTGACATCATCTCAGACCGAGATTCTCGGTTTACCTCGCATCTTTGGGAAACGTTTCATTCTGCCCTTGGCACCATTCTCAATCTAAGTACCGCTTTCCATCCCCAAACCAACGGTCAGACTGAAAGAACGATTCGTACCCTTGAAGATCTGTTTCGCTCGCGTGTCATAGATTTCGGTTGTAATTGGGACGCGCACTTACCTTTGGTCGAATTCTCGTATAATAACAGTTTTCATTCTAGCATTCAAAAGGCACCATTTGAGGCACTATACGAAAGGAAATGTCGATCGCCGATTGTGTGGCATGAGATCGGAGATGCGCAAATAACCGGTCCTGAGCTGCTGCAAGAAACGACTGATAAAATCCTCCAAATTCAAGACAATCTGCTGAAAGCTCGGAGTCATTAGAAAAGTTACGCCGATAGACGCCGCAAGCCCCTTGAATTTGACGTTGGCGATCACGTACTCCTAAAGGTTTCACCTTGGAAGGGGGTGATCACATTCGACAAGAAAGGGAAAATCGCGCCTCGATATGTTGGACCCTTTAAAATTATGGAAAGGATTGGGAAGGTGGCCTAGAGACTCGAACTACCGGAGGAGCTTAGCAACGTCCACCCGACTTTCGATGTTTCGAACCTCAAAAAGTGTCTGGCTGAGCAGAATTTACACGTACCACTTGAGGATCTACAAGTGTATGTTAGTTATGATATTTATGTGACTATTAATTAAATCTATCTCATCGCTTAATCGACACTCGCTTAAAGCATTGCAACGCTCAACACACGAAACGAAACATCGAAACCCAACTCACTCGAGCCCTTGGATCGAATGACCATTCGATCAAATGGTCATCCGTCCGGATAACCATCCGATCGGATGGCCATCCGATCGGACTGCCCTCCGATCCATCACCATGCACCGCCTTTCCTCTTCTGTCACCTATAAATAGCACCTGTCACATCACTGTTCATGTGATGTGACAGCTCTCGTTCGACCAACATACTATTGGGCTACTTTCTCTCGATTCCTCGCGATTCTTGTAAGTTTCTACCTCAAATCTTGTACTTCTATGATCTACACACACTTCTTCATCATTCTCACCATCAAATCTTAACTTTTCACTATGAAATCTGTTTGATTTGGGCTGTTCTAGGGTGATGTCATCATGGGTCCTCATGAACTTCAAAGTATGACCTCATTCCACCAAGAACAACTCAGATCTAAGAGATTTCAACATGTTTAAACACTGATTTCACCTAAAACTAAACATTTTCAAATCGCAAGTTTCTTTCAATTCTTTTACACTCTTGCATTCAAAACCGATGTAATCGGAGCTCATGCAGGCCTTCCACTCATTCTCTAGTGAAGTGTTGGTCTGAGAACCGATTTCAATCGATGAGATAACCGACTTAGCGGGTTGAACATGAACTACCGTCAAGAACAGTTAACTGACCAGACGGGGTGATTCCCATCCGATCGGATAACTTGGACTTGGTGGAGTTTTACGTTGTTTAACACGTTGTGATAACCGTCTCGGTCAAACCGCAAACTTTTCAGACTCAACAAATGTTACAGGTTTCAAACGAGCAAGTCACCAAACGGACTGCCGTCCGATCAGATTGCCATCCGATCGAACGACAATCCGATCGGATGACTTATGATCCCCAACACTTACACTCTTTACAAATTTTCAAAGATTATCAGGTCCCAACGAATAGCCATCCGATCGGATAACCATCCGATCGAATGACTATTCTACTAAGGAACTTGCTGTGTGAAATGTCTCACTTGGAACTGATCACCATCCAAGCGAACGGCCATCGACCGGACGACCGTTCGACCAGATGACCTTAAAGGTAGAGATACTTCTCTCATTTTAAAATGCTACAACGAAAACTTCAAAGCCATTATACACAAACACATCTATCCCAAATGAATGACAATCCGATCGAATGTCCATCCGTCCGGATGACCATCCGTCCGGATTGTCATCCGATCGAATGACCATCCGTCCTGATTGCCATCTGATCGGATGACCCTTCGTCACTCAGTTCACGCGACACCATTTAACGCACCGTTCATCGCTTATACTATCGTCCTATAATCAGGATAACTTTCCAGTGCTCCTTCAATCCAATCAAAGGCTGTGTTATTCATTTAACACAATCTGTGAGTATACTCGAACCCTTTTTGCTTTATGCAGTTTTGGGTGTTACATATGTTACTTATTCAAACCACAATCGACACACAATGCAAAAACTTTTATATGCTGACCGTTATTGCATGTTATACATGTTATTCGATGAAAGCTTGTATGTTATGTTTACACAGTAATTGTTTCCTGACACCTTAGTAACGATAGTACTATAGTTTGGACTCAGCACCTGTCGTGGACAGGGGTTGTTAAGGGCTTTCCTTCACGTGTCACAATGGTGATATGTGTTGCGCATTCTACAATTCGCAGTCACGTCTATGCGTATTTCATTGTCGACAACCTAATAGCTTCACTTTGCTACATGTTAAATGCTGGTTATGTGTAAACGATTTCGCTATCTATTATACAATTAAACTTGTATACTTACCTTTACACTATGTATATTGACCTATATTGACCTCTATTTTAACGTATGTGACAGGTGTTTAGGTTGCTGTAGCATGCTTGCTATGTGGAATCGAGCTTAGGAGAGTCTAGAAACAAAACAATTAATATTTGAGTTGTCAAAACTATGATTTGTCTTTGAGATAACTATGTCTGTAATAACTGCTTTATTTGATATGTTATGGTATGGGACATAATGTTAAATATCTGGTAATTTAGTTGTTATGGATTTCTTCTGGACAATCTGTTTCGCTCAGTGCCCCACCCTGACGTTTCCGCCATTGGTTGGGGTGTGACAATGAGATCCGAGAGTGGATGGCTACACTGCGATGTCCATCATACAACAAGTGGTCATCGATGAAGTAGATTGGTACAGTGAATAATGTTGATATGACCATGTCATTTGATACACTACCGCAAGTGGCGAGATTCGATAGCAAGCATTCAAACAAGTACATGTTCCAAAGTCTAGATGATCTTTATCACTAACCGGAAAAACACCCAATCTGGGACACAATGGTGGAGCCTTTATTCTTGCCAGGCAATAGGGCACAGGAAACTTTATCAAAAAAATTTGAGAATCGAAGAAAAGCTTATGTTGTTGATTTGCACATAAAATGTGATCCCAATAAGGGGGGATAAGGTAGATGTTAGATATCCGGAAGTGTCCGTGTTGTATATGTTGATGCACGATAAATCTCTTGTTCCATTCCGATATTTGGTGTTGAATAATGTATGGATAAGTTGGAACAGTATCGGAAGGAAGATTATCCCCCACTGCTGATTGATCACGGTGTTGCTGAAAATTTATTGTGCCATTGGCAATGATGATGTGGGATCAAAGAAGAAGCATAAGCCGTTTGATTGGAAAAAGTTGGGAATATAAAGAGTCATAGATATATCATAAATTGAAGAGTGAGGGGTAGAGGTGGAGAGCTTTGAAAACGAATGGAAGAGCGTTACGACTGGGCGAAGCGGATGAGCCCAACGGTAATGAAGATGAACCCCAAAGTGGGGACGATGATTATCAAGATTTTCTGGGCGAGAATGTTGAAATGGAAGCAGAGGCGGCGGGGTCTAGTCATGGTACGCAGAGTAGCGGGTATCCTTGATCTGCCCTTGCATGGGGGCACCATTCGACTGCGCAAGCATGCCTACGGATCCCAATTAGTCCCATCAGGGGTCTTTGCGGGATGTTGTGATCAACAACCGACCATGACCGTTTTATCAATAGGCCACCTCTATACAAGCATCTTATGACCATCATACTTTTATTGGAGCAAGCACGGAACGGGCATTAAAGCAAGGGCACAACCGACATGAAGCATGGAATCGCACCCATGCTTACGTGTTTGAACATGAAAAGATCAACTGATACTTGGATGATAGGAACAGACGTATGCACGACGCTTGGCATGCGGGACAACTGATTGTGGCAGACCCGCCTATTGTGGATTACACTACCTTGCCGCCATATGATAGTAGTGTTTCATACCCTACACCACCATTGCACCAGTGCATGTGGGTGGATCAACACCATGACCAAGGTATGCATTCATCTGTTTGATAACCTGATGTAGGAGAAGGAGGAAGCGGTAGCGGTGAAGGTGCATTCGGTTTTGGAGAATTCATGGATGTTATAATTCATGGAAGAGGTAGATGAAGGTGCATTCATCTTTTGAGCTGCACTGGCAGCTACTCAGGTTGTATCTCCTATACATTTGTTTATTGTGCCTTTTTGAATTTTATGCTTTGGGTGGTTAGGTGGTGTTATGATTTGTTGGTATTGAGGTTGATGTTGAGGGGTGTGAGATTTGAGGTGTTGAGTAGATGGTGTACATAGTTTCTTTAAAAAAATATCATGCTTGTTGGTGTTCATTTCTTTCAAAACCATACATTGGGGACAATGTATCCCAAGTGTGGGGATGAGGGAAATATTTTCTGAAAATTAAAAAAATAATAATAATAAAAGTGTCGTCTGAATTGAACGCTTATCATTATACCTACACAACATACCGCCAACCCTTTGTCCTTACATGGTGAGCGTTTGAGCCACACATTTGCATTGATGATAATTCTTTATTTGATTAAGAGTGGAAATGTGTGGTTGTACATTAGAACTTGTGCAACATATGCGTTCCGAGGCCATAGCTTAGCATGATTTGAAAATGATAAAGGAATTTAGGTAGCCTCGTCTCGATGTGTGCGAGTGCATGCATTTGGGGGTTGAGCCTCATATATTACACATATAAGCATGGTAGTGAAAGGGGAGGGGGTTTGGTTCATTAGTAGCTATGATCGAGCTTATTGCCTATCGTTTGATAGCCCGTGCCTACCTCCCAAATTTTTAACCGTTTGAGAAGATCCGGCTTAGTAGTTCTTTTCTGTTTAGTGTTTCTTTAATTGTGTGATTGAAAAAAAAGAGAAAATAGAAAATAAAAATAAAAGAATGGGGGAGAACAAATGTTGTAGTATTTTAAAAAAATATTCAAGATGTCGTACTTTTTTAGTCGTGTTTGTTTAGATGTTATGATAAGGCTGGGTCAGATCACCACGCTACTTTACATATCTCCCCTCATTCCATACCTTAACACTTAGCCTCGTTACAGCCTTTTAAGTCCTTTTGATTTACATGCATGTTTAAGCGTTTATCTTGGCGAAGGTTTGATTTTTGCACAAGATTATTATTGTATGATCACACATATGCTTTGAGTGTTTTCTAGCACATTTAAGCGTTTATCTTGGCTAGTGTTTTATGTGTTCTACCCGGATGTCAGGTTTTCTTGTGACAATTATGTTATGTTCATGTATTTCTGGAATAGTAATATATGCATTTTATGTTTAGTGTTATTATGGTGTTGGTGTGATTGTTTGTAGTTAGTGAATATATTGTTTAATCTTATTTCTAAACCATACGCTCGTGGTGTCGTTGGTAATCGAGATATAGTGGGAGGGATTAGGGTTGGAGATGTTAATTGATCATTGGGTGACAACCTCGTGTTATATGAATCCGAGTACTTGGTCCCCTTTTATTACAAACAATTGCACACACACGAGCCATGTCTATGTGGTTCTTTCCAATTGAACATTAGCATTTGTGTCACGTAAAACCTGAAACCCAAGAGAAACACTCTTTCTCTTAATTGTTTACAAACTTCATAGTGATTTACGTTTTAACTTTAGTTTATAAAACCAAACTTCAAAATATTTGAATCAACACGGGTTAGTGAAGTTTGATCTTTAGTCAAGTTAATACTAGCCATTTCTTTGGTGTTAGGATTAGTGTTCTACTCTTTCAAAAGCTTAGCATTATATGGAACCAAACTATGATTTTCAAAGGAAGGTAGTAGAATATGTATTTCTTGGAGGTTTTCTTATTCCTCTTTGAAATTTACCTTTGTGAACATACCTTCCTCATGATTTGGTTCGGTTTCTTTATATTCATGTGTGGTCTTGTCTTTGATTGGTTCCTCTTCGCTCGGCGTTTGAGGTTTTACCTCTTCTTTAATCACCCCCTTGTGCCAAATGGTCTCTTTTCTTAAACAAGATTGTTTGATCAAGAATTCTAAGTTCTTGAGACTTTGTATGAGGCTTTCGGCTTCGGGAACTATTGTGGGTGGTGTGTCGTACGATTCCAACGCTCGAGTGTTCCAATCAAAGTTTGATTTTGGAAACTCAAACTTTGGTTCCTTATATGTTGTGTATGAGGTTGATGGTCGAAAGAGGTAACAATTTTGTATCGAGTGAGATTCACAGCAAAAGGTACAACATGATTCCTCATAATCATCATAACCATAGTAATCATAATCTCCCAGGTAATAATCCATTGTTTGGATAGTACTCAGAAGATTACGGCTTCCGAAAATTAATTTTTTTTTTGCGAATATAGAAGGTTTACACGATCCCGTGTCCTATGAACACGGCCTCGTGCTGTAGGCTGTGTTTAATTCGGTACTGGGCGTTTTCGACACGGCCCCATGACGAAAGAACACATGGTCCGTGTGAGCCTTCTGTAGAAAGTTTTTCAGCTACTGTAGTCAAGACACCACCCCATGTTAGTATAGTATGGCCCGGTGTTAAGCTACTGTAACTTGGTTTTTCGTAAAAAAACGAAAAGAAATTTGAACAGAAAAACTAAAAAAATGATTAGGCCGTTGAGTTTATGCTTTCTTAAAATCCTCGTGTCCCCGGAAACGGCACCAAAAACTTGACGTGTCGGAGCGTGTACAGATTTTTTTATATATTTTTAGTACTTTTTACCCTTTAATCAAGCTTTAAATTTATAAAACACCATATAACACTATCACTCTCTACAACAAGCTAGGGCAAATGCACCCATCGTTGGCGTAGTATATTGATGGTAAGATACCGAGGTCGTCTAAGGACACAAAATCTTTTAATACCAGTTTATTGTCAACGTCTAATCGACCCAAATTTATAGAAAAAGATTTTTAAATATGTAAAATGAAGAAAGAAAATAAAATAATTGAAAGAAACAAATAATAAGAAAGAATCACTTGGCTCCAACTTATCTTTTATGCATCCTTTGATGATTTCCGCACTTTCGGTTTTTTAAGAGATTATCTTAGTTATAGTGGCATGTCCCTCTTTTGGGGGCAACGAAACCATCTGCCATTTTGGTCTGAGTCGGCAGGGATACAGTCCCATAAGGTCGGATTATTGAAAGATAATTAAGTAAGCTATTAAGGCAAAATGTGGCATGTCCCTCTTTTAGAAGCAACACTACCCTCAACCATATTGGTCTTGGTCAGTAGGGATACAGTCCCGCAAGTCTGGCTTAAAGTTTTAATAGTAGTTTGTTTATAAGGGATTACAAGCCGTTCTTACTTCCCCTGATTTGATGCTATCTGCCTCAAGGGAAGTCTTAATAAGCTTGAATCAGGTCCTCGCAGGATCTATACACTGAACGAGGCAAGAACTTTACCCAAACCACCCTTCTAACCCCCTTCCAGGCAGTTAACGTGCTTTATATAGACCGTAAATATACGAATGAGTGAATAAACAAAACATGAAGAATCATAGAATTAGAATTCACCTTCAATATAAAAAACTAGTTATTAAAGTCATTAATACATACCTTATTAAAAAGTGACCAAATGTTGGAAATCAAAAGTAATACACAAAAGATTTCGTCTTCACCAAGTGATGTAAGAGATTAGCCAAACATGGCCATAGTTTGACAAAAGCTCTTACTATCGATCTTGGATCCCTAGACTACTCTAACTCTAACTAAAGTGGTGGAAGATGGTGGTGTTATGGTGGTGGAAGTTAGAGAAATGGTTTGCCAAAGGATGGTTTGCAAGTGAGCTAAGCACCTCTATTTATAGTTGGAAACAAGAGACTCACATGCCCCCGTGCCTGGTGGGCACGACCTCATGTCCTTCATTTTCTCTGTCTTCATTTAATGCACTTGCCAGCTCTTCTGTACACATGGCCCTGTGTGTTAATGGCATGGCCCCATGGCCCCTGTACTTGTTGTACGAACAAATCTGAGAGTTGACCACAGCCCGTGGTGAGGTGACCTGGCCCCGTCTCGTTTATCATTTTCTGTTTGTCTTTATTCTCTATGGTATCTTGACTGGGGCAAGGCCCATGCCTGATAGGCACGACCTCGTGTTGGGCTTCTGACTTGATGCTTTTATGCTTGGGGTGAAGCTTGGAGGGTCGGTATAGTGTGTCAACATCCTTTCTTCGTATTTATGTTGGGTTTTTCCGTTAATTTGGTCCTTTCGTTCATTTGATCTTATTTTATCCTGAAAATAAAAAATAAAGGAAGAAACGCACTTTTTCCAACATTAGCACTGAAAAGAGTTGTTTTTATACGGTATTTGATACGATTTATATGTTACATTTTGTGCATATCACACAACTGCAAATACAACCCCTTACCATGTACTAAACAATTTCCAGACTACAAACACTCTCTCTAACACTCTAAATCTTCAAGATTTTGCAACTTTGGGCAAAAAAGTTCTAAGTGCAATAGTGAGTTTTTAACTTACTTTCTTCATCTCTTTTTCATGATTCCTTGTTCCTCCTTCTTTAGGTACCCTCTAGGAGTGCTACCATAAGTTTACAATGGTAAACGAAGTTGGTACATCACCATTTTGATGTCCAAAGTTGCGACAACTGGGAAATCCCGGTATACCCTTATTGTTGTTAGTCCTTGATGTCAGGACACAATGTGCAAAAAACTAGACTCGTGAGGAATTGAGTCTGGAAATGTGATGATATTTGCTTGATAGAATGTACAATATGAAACCGTAATTATGTTATGTAAAAAAGTTCATAGAAAACCCTAAATTGACGTAGTGCGTTATAGACTTAATAGTACACAATTGTGCGTGTTTGGACGACTCTAGGAATACGAATGGCCTAATACATGGACTATTGGAGTATGACATAAGTGCGTTAGTGGATAAATTGGAACTATAATTCTTTTCGTGATGCCTGAGTAATTATGATGAATTAAATCCTAAAACCCTAATTCCGCTTAAACCCTAATTATACATACAACTTACACAACCCACAGAACAATACAAATTGTGGCTCGGATGAATCCGATGGTACATTATGAGGATCATATGAACAATAATAACCAACAGTGTGATATGAGTGCCTTAGGGTGCAGAAAACATGTTAAACAGAAGCTTACTGTTTAACTGTGCACAAACCGAATAACCACCAATTAGACACAAACGATAGTGTCGTGGACGATTCTATGAGAACGGAATTACTTAGACATGAGACATAGACCGTGACCTAAGATTTGAAGCCTTAATGTCAAAGGGCACGTTAAACGAGGCAGTTTCCGGTTAACAAAACTTCTTCGATTTTACACACATAGAAACAACCAAACATGCAACAAACAGTCAGTCAAGCCTAAAAAACTTATTTAACATAAATATAAGTTATTCTAAGTCAAGCCTAAAAAACTTATTTAACATAAATATAAGTTATTCTAAGTCAAGCCTAAAAAACTTATTTAACATAAATATAAGTGTTCAGGTTTCTTGTCGGTGGGTGCGGTTTTCAAAAACGTAAAGAAACGCGTGAAAA
Source organism: Helianthus tuberosus (assembly GCA_030545235.1). Lineage (NCBI taxonomy): Eukaryota > Viridiplantae > Streptophyta > Magnoliopsida > Asterales > Asteraceae > Helianthus > Helianthus tuberosus. The sequence goes on along the minus strand of CM060448.1, from coordinate 178,152,292 downwards.
AATAGTCTGTTTGTCACACCTGAGATGTGTTTACAACCTAAAATGAACCTAAACGTAAAAACACACCTAATACTGATCCACAAGGGCCTAGCGCTGCCTTTGACTAAGTCAGACGAGCCTAGAACCCTCCATAATGTTTCGTACACCTTTTAAGGCATTAAAATGTCACTTTTTCTTATTTTATTTCATTCCACCCCTACAAGACACCTTAGAACACACAGCCTTTACAATATGCTGTAAATGGACAAGAACAATCAGATTTGAAAAGGTATAACCCCTTTAAATCATGTTTTCATGTTGATTATTACCTAAAAACATAAAATTTCTTAAAAGCCCTAATTTTAAACCATGAAAATTGGAGGGTTTTGCATATTCATGGGCTGTTCTAACATGGAGTTAGCGTAATAAGGTTCCTCATGATGTTTGGTGATACCAAACATCGGATCCTGATACCAAAACACAAAGTTTTCGACAAGAAACGAACATAACAAACCCTAATCGAAAAGGAAGGGTTCTAAGGCTTGATTGGCATGGATTTATGCATATATGTGTTGTTTATGGTGTATAATTACTGAACATAAGCTTATCTCGCTTCTGGAAACAAAAGGGTTGCGCGAAAATGCAAGGTTCGCTAGGTAGAATTTCTGAAAACCTAATTTAGGACAAAGAAAATTATGTATAGCGTAACTTTGTCCTTGGGTGTTCATTGAACATGAAAAAATTTGCAGAGTAATCACATGGGATAAAATAAGTCCCTGTAAAGTTTTTGAATTTTCTGAATTTTCGGATATTTTTTATTAATATTTAACTATTCTAATAGTATAAATTAAAAAAAAAATACTAAACGAGCTCAATAAATCACAAAAAATTACGGAGATGTTTTGGCAGCCAGAAACACGGTGTAACGAAGTTAGAAAAATCTCAAACTTTTCCGGGATGTTTTTGGATATATAGTGACAGGGAGGGTACGGGTTGGACACAAACAGGACATGTGGTGGTGAAAGGGGGACTAACTGGGCGGCTGATAGGATGAGCTCGACCCATGGTGAGGTATTAATGGTCGTCGTGAAGGTTTGGCCTCGTCTAGGGGATGAAAGTGGGGTCGAATCAAATCAATCCGTAGTGGTTGTAGTCAGCAAGTCAGTTTGGTATGAACAGAGGCTTTAATCGTGACAAGACCTCACAGGGGTGTGTGGAGGAGTAGAGGTGAGAGTAGGTGTAGCTGGGACCATAGGGAAGGCATAGTCAGTAGGATATGCCCCTAGGCCAACAGTTCGTGGTTCATCTGGAGTCACTGACTCTAGGGAGTCTGTGTTAGAAGTGATGTCGTCAGCCAACACAACAGTTGGACCTACCCCGAGGATAGCAATATCGAAGACTTCTCCGTCATCAAGGTCTTGGTCGACATGGTCCACGTGAATTTCAGGAATGTCATTGCCATCATCGTAGAGGTCAATGACAAGAGACCAATCACCATGCAGAATAGCGGTAGGAGGGACACCGTCATCATCTAGCTTGAAGATGAATGACCATTCCTATTGGGAATAGCAGTAGGTGGAATGGCTAGAAAAGGTAGGACCTCATCAATATGCTCACCTTCGGGATGTCCAATGCTGGGCTGGTCATGTAGTTAAGGGTGCAAGGCAAGGACATCATCCACCAGGGGACGTTTTCGTCGGCAAGATCGTGCAAAAAAAAGGCTCGTAATCATATAAGTCGTCATCGTCCGATGTGAAGTCAGGTAAGGCATAGGCCGAAAGTCGTCTAGATCATCATCGTTAGGATCAGAGTCGGTATCGGAGGTGAAGACCTCCTCAGCTGGCCTTGCCCCGTCATTGTCCGATATGAATCCTGGATTCTCCTCCAGAGCCGAGTCGCTATTGGATGTGAAAATCTCCACCTCGGGTCCATACTCGCCATTAGAGACGAGCTCCATGGGATCACGATCGTCATATATTCCACTACTCATGGGGGAAGGCATGATAACTTGTAACATAAATGTTACACCATATATATATATATATATATATATATATATATATAGGGTCAGGATTTAGAAAGAACGGTGAAAAGTGTGAGAATGGTGAGTACGATTTTGGTGGTGACATGTGGCATTGATGCTAAATTACACTAAGTGGTAATACTGCCAAAAAACCCAGTCACATGAAGTGGGTGTTCAAATAAAACGCCATAAAAACACCCAGTTCAGAAAAACGTCATGAAAATACCTAGTTAAAACGCCATAAAAATACCTAGTTCAGAAAAACATTGTTAGAAATGTAGGCTTAGAAAACAAATGCAGTATGCAAGCAATGCAGAATAGATGCTCTAATCAGATGCTCTAATAGATGCTCTAGTACTAGATACTCTAATAGATGCTCTAGTAATACTCTAATATGTGCCATGCGTTATTATGTGGGATGCGTTATTATGGATTAAGTTCAGAAAAACACCATGAAAATACTTAGTCTAAACGCCATAAAACTCTCAGTTCAGAAAAACGCCATAAAACCCAGTTAATTTTTTTTTCGAAAAGTATATCAATAGTATACTCGTTGGAAAGATAAAAAAACGCTGAGTTTTATGGTGTATTTTTTTCAAAAAATAATCACGTATAAAAAAGTTATTGTCGTTCAAATATGATGGGGGAAAATGGCATGTGATTAGCATGTGCACATTTGCTTGGATCTTACTATTTTACCCCTCCTTGTAGTTCTAAGGCCCCTATTATTTACAAAAATGCCACCGTATCAATCTAAGCCACAAACCACTAAGATCTTATGGCTGAGGATCGTTCTCACCGTTCTCACGCTTTGAGGCGTTCTCTCCTATAGGAGAGAACGCCTCAAAGCGTGAGAACGGTGAGGATGACTCTCAGCCATAAGATCTTAGTGGTTTGTGGCTGAGATTGATACGGTGGCATTTTTGTAAATAATAGGGGCCTTGGAACTATCAGGAGGGGTAAAATAAAGGTGCATATGCTAATCACATGCCATTTTCCCCCATCATATTTAAACGACAATAACTTTTTAATACGTGATTATTTTTCGAAAAAAATTACACCATAAAACTCAGTGTTTTTTTTATCTTTCCAACGAGTATACTATTAATATACTTTTAAAAAAAATTAATTGTGTTTTATGGAGTTTTTCTGAACTAGGTGTTTTATGGCGTTTTAGACTATGTATTTTTATGGCGTTTTTTCTGAACTAGGTGTTTTTATGGTGTTTTCACCGTTCTCTCTAAATCCCGACCATATATATATATAGGAACAGGATCAGGAGAGAACGCCTCAAAGCGTGAGAACGGTGAGAAGGATTCTCAGCCATAAGATCTTAGTGGTTTGTGGCTGAGATTGATACGGTGGCATTTTTGTAAATAATAGGGGCCTTGGAACTACCAGGATGGGTAAAATAAAGGTGCATATGCTAATCACATGCCATTTTCCCCCATCATATTTAAACCACAATAACTTTTTTATACGTGATTATTTTTCAAAAAAAATACACCATAAAACTCAGTGTTTTTTATCTTTCCAACGAGTATAGTATTGATATACTTTTCGAAAAAAAATTAACTGTGTTTTATGGAGTTTTTCTGAACTAGGTGTTTTATGGTGTTTTAGACTATGTATTTTCATGGCGTTTTTCTGAACTAGGTTTTTCATGGCGTTTTTCTGAACTGAGTGTTTTATGGCGTTTATAACTGAGTTTTTTCATGGCGTTTTTCAGAACTAGGTGTTTTATGGCGTTTTTAATTGGATATTTTCATGGCGTTTTTCTGAATTGGGTGTTTTTATGGCGTTTTATTTGAATAACCGGTTCATGTGAGTGGGTTTTTTGGCAATATTAACCCTTAGTGTCATTTAGCATCAATGTCACAACTAAAATCGTTCTCACCGTTTTCACACTTTTCACGGTTCTCTCTAAATCCTGACCCTATATATATATATATATAAGATAGGGTTCTAGAGTGAACAACCTCCCAAGAGTGAACTGTGTGAACTGATCATAACCCTTGATTATTTTTTTTGTTAAAAAGGATAGTATGGTAATTATACATTAAGTTATTATTAATTATTTATTTTAATTAATCCATGGAAGTTACACTTTCATATTTAAATCTAAACATGATGTATATCATAATCACCATTAAAAAAAGCCATATTTCTTTTCAATCCACCAGTTCTTCATCGATAAAAACCCAGATTTCAATTACGTACACATATTCATGAATCCCGAAGTACACCTGTGTATTTAAATTTAATACACCTATGTACAGACATATATACATTTGTGTATAATCCTTTTTTAGATTAGTAAACTCATAGTACTTCACCATAAACCATAACATGTCCAAAAAACAAATTCAAAAACGTATTATAAGGTATATGTAGGATCGATCTGTGACCCAAACGAGTCAATCAGAAGAGTTCTTATCTATTTCGAAGGCAGAAACAATGAAATAGACTTGGAAAACAGCTTGTTTCACTCTTAATCGTCTTGTATATTGATTATAACAACTTTACAGATCAAATGACGCGTCGGCAGCAGTTCAGTACCGGAATGATGAAAGTTACAAATGATTTCGTTTTGGAGGGTATTTATAGAGTTCTAATTCCGTTTGAATGTGTCATGTGCCATTTCAAACCAAATTAACAAAGTTAATTTCGTTTGAAAGTGGCAATGTCACTTTCAAGCGGAATTAGCCCATTCACACTCAAAACTTCCTATTTTCTCGTACAACGTGCCCTGATCTAACAATCTTAGTACAAGACTCGATACAAGATGAAGTTGACAGACGTATGCACCAACAGACTCCCCCTCGGATGTTGACGAGTCTTCATTGTCGAGTCTTCAACGTCTTCAGTCTTTATCAGTCTTCGGGCTCTTTCAAAGTATCTGACAGAGTAAGCATCCTTAGTCTTTAACTCTCTTGCCCAGAATATCAACCTGACTCTATTCTCTCTTATCATCAGGATTAGATTCTGTCTCATGCATCTACAGATTCTTCTCTCCCTCGGATGTTGATCTACTAGCAGACTCCCCCTTGAATTGTGCTGGGATTGTAGTCTGACTCGTATTCTTCTCACATGTTTACAGGTTCAGGATCGATTCCTGGCTCACCAGCATATTCTCTACCAAAAACATAAGTTTCATAAAAGATAAGATATAACAAATTTAGAAACCCTGCTAACCACTTGTAGACACAAACTGAACACATCATTTTCAAGTATCGATCAATAATGATTTAACAATTATAATTTCTGATGAACCACTTGCATGTATATCAATTTTTCTTTTCAAATATCTTCAAACAAACTTTCCCAAACCTGTTCGTCATGTTTAGCACTCGAAATTTTGAAAATCAGCTTTCCAACATAAGTTGTCTAAATTCTTTTTGAATTTTTCAAAATTTATGCTAAAACACTCCAAAAATCTTTTTGGATTTTGTAATGAAATGAAATGTAGTAAAGAAATATTTACAAACAATATTTTTGTGAGTTTGTGTAAGAGGATCATATCAGTTTATGAGACAAATCACCAACACCGTTAAGCTTTAAACATTTTAAGTTCTAAACGATTCACTTAGATTGTCAGTATACTGATCCACTTAAATTCTCACAAAAATTTCAATAGTTTCGAGATACGAGATTAATGTTTTAGAGACTTAAACTTATTCGCTTGTCCCACCTCAGAATATACTCCCGTATCCAGATCCCAATATATTCAGTCTTACAGGTGAGTATACCTAGATGATATCTGTAAGGGGTTAAATTGCGAGGGACGTGAGAGCTCAGGTCAGAACTTCCGTTCAGCAGAGAGATGACGGCTTCGACATTTGGTGGGTCCCCTGTAGAGGATCTTTTCTTCAACATCACATGATTAGCATTTTTCAATGTTTCGTCATTTTTTATGCTGAGGGCGGGCTATATTCCAGCAAGCATAAAGTATTCTCCGGGAACTAGGCCATTGCTTCCACAAAATCAGAAGTCCCGGGATAATACCCCAGATATCACTAAGCATAAAGACCTAGTATCTCAGAAAGAGGGGTCCTTCAAACAAGATTTCGGGGGTTACCCATATATTCGAGAGATGTTACCCACGAGATAAGCAAGTTTGAATTTAGGTTTATATCTCGACACAATCTACTAAATGTGCAAAAACCTATTGACACATCATTAGTGAGACTGTTTATCACATTTTTCTTTCCAATTCTTTAGCATGCTGTGATCATCCACTGATGTACTATCATTTCCTCTTTTATACAACAAAACTCTTTTTCAATTTTATCATGTTTTTTACTTTTTCAAATTTTCTAATGTTTTTGGATTTTCTAAAATTTCTTACTCCCCCTAAAATGCAAAATCATTTAAAGAAATTTGAAAACAAACTATACAATAAAGTGACAACCGATATCGAATCACTTCAATTCGCCATTCACTTGGCATAAACAATCAGAACTCCCCTTTTCAACAAACTATTTTCCCATTGATTTCAAAACATTAAGTTTGTTTTAATCAAATGGTTTTTTCGGAAAATAATTTTCGTTGATTTTACCACTTGTAAGATTGGGGTTCATCACATTGTTTCTCAATCATTTGTAGGAAAAATAAGTATAACTTAATGTCCTTGATTTACTGTTTGTAAGTGAAAACCTTTTTCAACCACTTGTAGGTTCACTCACCAATCATCACCATTTGAAAATCAAAATATAACAATATAAAGATATCACCTGTAGATTTATCAACCCAACAATTCAAGAATGATGCCGATTCCTGCTCCACTCTTATCAACCTGGGAGCTCCGGCAAGTCAGGATTTCAGTTAGGAAGTACTTTCCCCCAAGCCTGACCAGCCTTAGGAGATTCTAGAACACACCTATCCCACCAACATTTGGATTTGTAAAATTCTCTTGCACCTTTAACCTTTCCATCAACCATCTTCCCGAAAATATGTTTAACTTTTCCATTAAACACTTTTTCAGTATCAAATTCTTTCTTATCAGCAAAGAATTGACCTGAAATTTCAGTTTTACCCACTTTCAACTTCAAATTTTCCTTTGACAATTTAGGAAAATTTTCATTGTTCACCTCTGGAACAGAATTCTCAACCCTTTTCTCAACAAATGACTCCTCTGATTTTATGGAATCAGATTCATTGTCAGAACTACTCTCAGATTTAACAACCCATTTCTGTTTGTTCAAATCGAATCTTCTTTTGTAAAAACATTTTGAAACATCACCAGTTTCGAAAGTCGAATTTTCAAACACTTTAGATTTCTCAGTTGGTTGTTTCTTTTTATCAACACATTTCTTGTTAGTTTCAAAGGTAGAAGAAACTTCCTGCTTTGAATAAGTGGACTCTTGGCAGTTCCAAGCAATATGTCCAGCCTTTTGACATTTGAAACAGGTTCTTCTATCAACTCTCGGAGCAAATTTCTTCACATTCTTCTTTGTTTCAGCAAGAAACTCTTGATTTGCCTGTTTCCAGAATGGTTTCTTCTGTTCTTCTTCAGAACTTCCTCCTACAACAAATATTGTTTTTGGTTTATAATTTTTCTCATTTTTATAATTTTCTGGGGAAATGAAACCAAGACCTTGCTTTTAGAAATTACCGTTGTGGTTCGGTTTTTTTCGATAACCTGAACCATAACTGTAACCCTTTTTCTTGTTGAATCTCTGTTGTACTCTTGAGGTGTACTTTTTAGATTTTTCAAGAAGATTTAAATCTTTTATTTAAGAAATATTGATTTATGTTAATTTGAAAACCTATTTGATCATTTTAGATTTGACACTTCTTATTGGAAATTCTTTATTAGAATATAATTTGTCTGAATCATTCAAAGTATAAGCCACTTTGATTGGTTCGTCATTCAAATTAGATTTTGATAACAAGAATTCTTTGTTGTAAACCCGTTTAACCGGTGAACTCAGACTCTTTTCTGAAGAACTCGGACTTTCAGACTCAGACTCCGGTTTTGACTCTTCATCCGTATCCAACACCTGATCGACCACTTTCTTTAACAACTCAGACTCATGATCAGTGTCAGACGCTGTGAATGTCACATCAATATTGTCTGGTAATTCATCAATGATTTCAGACTTTAACTTGATGTTGAGAGCCTTATTTAAACGTTCTTCATTTGGCTTTCTGGGAGAATAACTTTCATAGATCGGGGGCAGACATCTGTTATACTTGACACTTTGTTTCTTACCAGTATCAGTATCTTCAGTCTTTTCCTCCTTGATTGCTTCAAGACCTGCAATAGTAGGATAAACACGATCAATCAAATAATCACATGTTGTATAACTCAACAACAAGTGTTTAATCCTTTCACTCTCAATCTTTTCAAGTTCTAGTTCCTGCTTCAGTTTAGCACAGTCTTCAATATACTCATTGATGATCTTTTGTTTCATCATTAGTGTTGAGCTCATTTTTGACATAGCAACATCAATTTCTGAGTTTGTCTTTTTCAATCCATCGACTGTTCTGTTTAACACATCGTATGACTCTTTCACATACTTCAAATCAGACAACAAATTTTCTTTCAGCTCTTCCAACTCAATAATCTTCTTGTCTTTCTCCTCACAATGTGTGCAAGACTCCACACATTTATGACAAGGTTTAATCACTTCAACTATCTTTTCAACCTCAACAGTCTTTTCAACTTCAACAAATTTTTCAACTTCAACAATTTTTTCTATCTCGACGATTTTCTCAACTTCGACTATTTTTTTGACTTCAACTATTTTCTCGACTTCAACTATTTTTTCTACCACTTTCTCCAATTCAATGATTTTTTCTACTACTTTCTCAGTTACTTGATCAACAATAGCTTCTCCAGCTTCTGTCTTTGTTTTTTCATCAGCAAGCATTCTTGCTGCTTCCAGTTCTCTCTTCAATCTGGCAATCTTCTTCTGATTCAGCAACTCAACTTTATCTGCAAAAAACAAATTAAAACTGTCAGGATCTATGCTTTTTCTAGCTTTGTTAAGATATTCTTCCTCATCATCGGTATCAATATCACTTCCTAGATCTGGAAAAATCGGGATTCTTTTCTGACTAGTCTCATCTTCACCCAGAATTCTAGCAACAAGACCTGAACCTGGTGGAATGTATTTATCCCAGCTGAAACCTTCTGCAACAAATTCATCATCTTGATCAATTATCCCAAAACAAGCTCTTCTCTCTTCAATGGTACGTGCATGAGCAGTTTGTGGTTGTCGTATAGTTTGTGGTTGTTGATCAATCTGATGAAAAATTGACTTTTGATAATAATCATTCTTTCCTTCTTGTCTCCCAGTTGCTTCTTTGTTTTTGCATTCTCGTTTAAAATGACCTTTTCCTTTGCAACGAAAATAGGTGACTTTTGATTTGTCAAAACCTATTGGAGATTCACTTATTCCCCGAAAATCATCTCTACCAGTGATTTGTGTGAATTTATCTGCTCTTCGAACAGCACTGGCTAAACACCACTTCACATCCATCAACTCAAGTTCCTCTGAATCAATTTGGTCATAATCCTCTTTGGTAAGCATCGGATTTCCAATTCTGCCACCAATCAAGCTTTCATATGATTCCAACATAGCAACGAGTGATGCCATGTGTTGCTTTGCTATTTCCGGAGACAGATTTTGACAATTTTGAATGTTCAATGTAACATTGCACTGCAGATTTGTAGAATACTGTTGTTGAGGACTTGATGTAGTAAAATTTGGATCAAAGCTTGAATATGAAGGCGAAGATCCAACACTTTGAGTCACAGTACTTCCCTTTGTTCTAGAAGAACTATCAGCACTAAAACCAGTTTGGATCTTTGGGCTAGGGCTGGGGGTAGCCTCAAACTTGTTCCCTCTGTAATATAAACTGACATCTTGTTGAGCATTTGGATTCTTCATGATTGCCGTTTTCTGAATATCCAACTCGAGCTCTTCAATCTTTTGAATAAACTGTGCCAGATTCATAATTTCCGATTTCCTCATGTGTTTCACAATCAACAGATAAGTTCCCCATTTTTGTTGTGGTAATGCATCAGTAAGTTTATCAACCCATTCATCATCATCTGTCTTAATGTCTAATCATCCCATTTCCAATACCAGGTGACAATATCTATCAATGGTCATCTTAGTTGTTTCATGATCGAAATCTACAAACATATCAAATGATTTCTTCAATAAAGCCTTTTTATTTTTAATCATATCTGCACTTTCTTTGAACTTTTGAATCAATGCATTCCAAATCGATCTAGCAGTACCCTCATGTTGAAGCAAAACAAAGATATCTTCCTTTACTGCTTGTTGTAGAAGACTAATCATCATTTTCTCACTTGTATACTTCAATTTATCACTCTCTGAAAAATCACAAAAAGCTTTTTCAAGCCCACGCTCGTTTTTCAGTTTCTCATAATCTTTGTTTAAAGCACACCATGCGTCAAACTTATATGCTTGCACCCAGTTCTCAAATCGATTTTGCCAACCCTTAAATTCTTCAATGAACATTAGCTTAGGTGGTTTTTGGTAAGTTCCTGTTTCATATTCACTGTACAATGTTTCGGCAGCAGTAACAGGTGCAACTGGTGTAGCAAATGCATTGTAGAATTCCTCTTCCATGTTTCGAAAAATTGTTCACAAAAATACAAGTCTCAAACGAAATAACAAACTCAAAACGGAATCAAGCTTCAAACGGAAACACCTCTTAAACGGAATTACCTCTCAAACGAAATCACCTTTCAAACGGAATAGCCTAATTTCGTTTGAACAAGCACACTTTCAAACGGAATACCGAGTTGAAACGAAATTACCTAATTTCGTTTGAAACGTCTCAAACGGAATTGCACACTGAAGCGGAATCAGGTACTTTCAAGCGGAATTAGGTGTACTTTTCAAACGGAATAGCGTTTTCAAACGGAATCAAGTGCTAATCTCATTTGAAATGCTGCTGACGTCATCAAATACGATTTGATTTTCAAACGGAATTAAGATTTTTACCAGTTTAAGATCGAATTAAGGTCCAATTCTTTCAAGGATTCGTTAAAACACTGTTGCGCATGTTATGTATGAAATTCAGACCATTTTGACCGTAAAATTTTGTGAATTTTGTAAAAGAAAGTGTAGAAATCAGAAATTATGGTTGTTTTGGCAAGAACTCTTCTTCCTGAGCTCTGATACCACTTGTAGGATCGATCTGTGACCCAAACGAGTCAATCAGAAGAGGTCTTATCAATTTCAAAGGCGAAAAAAATGAAATAGACTTGGAAAACAGCTTGTTTCACTCTTAATCGTCTTGTATATTGATTATAACAACTTTACAGATCAAACGACGCATCGACAACAGTTCGGTACCGGAATGATGAAAGTTACAAATGATTTCGTTTGGAGGGTATTTATAGAGTTCTAATTCTGTTTGAATGTGTCATGTGCCATTTCAAACGAAATTAACAAAGTTAATTTCGTTTGAAAGTGGCAATGTCACTTTCAATCGGAATTAGCCCATTCACACTCAAAACCTCCTATTTTCTCGTACAACGTGCCCTGATCTAACAATCTTAGTACAAGACTCGATACAAGACGAAGTTGACAGACGTATGTACCAACAGTATACCAACCAACTAAACATCGAGTATAAAAAAAAAATAACCCAACGAAACAAACAAATAACCACATATCAGAAAAACAAAAACATAGAGTTTACTACTATTGTTTGCATGGAACGTTTTAAACACTAAGCCTACTCGCCACGTTGTATGTTACCGATCCAGCCATTACTTGCACCGCGAAGCGTGTTAGCATGGAAGCACAAAATCTATCCGGTATTGTTCCTTCAAATTGACCACATTTCGTATGATTCACTGATTCCTTCAAATACCAACTGTAAAACACAAAATACGTTTACGCATGTCAATGAATGTCTTAGATAAATAAAAAGACCAACACTGTATACACAGGTGTACACCCACTTTACACAGGTGTATACACAGTTAATACCTACAATGAATTTGCATACCCATCTGTACACCAAATGTAAGGTGTACACTCAATTTACATAAGCAAACAACATAAGTTTATGAAATATCACAAAACTGCTACTATACATAGGTGTATACCCAGTTTACATAAACATAGTATACAATTTACATAAACAGAGTACACATGTGTACATCGACATAAACAGAGTACACATACACACTCACCATCAATAGGATTGGATCGAAACAAAATTTTGCAAAAATTAAACGCTAAACAACTTAACAATAATAACAATCTTTAGAACCTCATAACAATCTTCAAAACCTCAATCAAACAATAAGAATTTTCAACATCAAACAACGAAAAATTGCAAACTTCATACCAAACAATTTATGAACGAATTTAGGATTCAAATATCGATCAAACATAACAAACAATTTGTGAACGAATTTAGGATTCAAACTTGCGTTAACGGACGTAAACATGAAACAACCGGTCAATCGAATCAATCATTCCTAAATTACAAACAATTTGAGAACAAAATTTATCGTTCATAATTTATTCTATTATTTTATTATAAACGTTTATCCAAAATTATAAGAACGTGATTCCTTTGATCAATTTTGACCACACAACCAAAATTCATACCTGACAACCTTTTTTTGTTTCTGTTTTACAATATTTAAATTAATTAAATGAGTAATGCCATTCTTTTTCATGGTTCATTTTAATATGATCGATATAACTATCATAACTGACTAATTTAGGATTATAATTCACGTTAACGGACATAAACATGGAAACATTAGGTCAATCAGATCAAACATTCAGACATAACAACCAATTAGTGAACGAATTGAAGATTTGATCTATCTAACGATGATAATAAGTGACTAATTTACCTTTTCTCTGAGATTTCGCTTGTTGTCATCGTGCGTCTTATGTCGAATCTGAAACATAAAATGAAGAAATGTCATTGTGCATTTGAGATCGAATCTGAGATTTCGAATCTGAGATATCTCTGAGATTTCGCCTGCTGTCATTGTGCTTGGTGAGTGTTTGGCTATGAACCCAACAGAGGCTTTTTTTAAGAGCTCTCAAATCGTGAATTTTGAAAGTGGTTCTTGTTTGTATCGAGAAGGAGAGAGAGAAATTGATAGAGATAGAAACAAAAATAATGGATTTGATTTGATAAGATTTTAATATAATGGAAACAATTTAGGTTTTTAATTTGAATTCTTTTGATTGTGTAATTACACATGTACCCTTTTGTATTTACTTAAATAGAAAAAATTAACCAACTAATTACCATCATGCCACTCATTTAAATCTCAAGATCATAAAAATCAAGGGTCTAGATCAGTTCACACAGTTCACAAACAAGGATGTTGTTCACTCATGATCCTAACCCTATATATATATATATATATATATATATATATATATATGTATACGTATTAATAAATTCTATTTAATATATATATATATACACACACACACACATAGTTACACACAATAATGCAAGTGGTACGTATATTTATTTTAAATTATCCTATTTGTGTCGTGTGGACTAACTTAAGTTCCTACATCTGCTCTTGTGTGGTCTAAGTCACGTAGTTGTCTTTGCTTGGTTTTTTTTTTTGAAAAATGAATTTATGTAGCACATCTCGTGGAATATTTTATGCAATGAAAACTTTTTGTTTTTGTATAAATTGTTTTGTGAGAGGAACCTAAGGATTGTAGACTAGACTCGAGAAAGAATCCTGTTTCACTACAATCGAAGCTCTGATACCAATCTGTCACACCCCTTTAAGAGGCGGAAGCACGAGGTGTGATCGTGAAAGGTTCTCATTTCATACGATAAGCAAACATACTACATGATATAAAACAAACTCCAAGTTGCCATTCAAAGTTTAATCATCCAACATACAAGTTTAGTTTAGAGTTTACATCTCGACAAAAGATAATTGCTTAAAAAGTTTACAGCTTCATTTCAAATTAAAGAGTAAGGCTTGTTTCCTATATTGCCGCAAGGAGGCGGGATATAACAAACAAGTTCATCAAAAGGTGGCAATGGAGCATGGACACATAACATCTTGAAACATAAAACTACATCTTGAATAAAAGAGGCCGCGGGCATTCCACTAATTTCCTGAAATACATGTAATTTTAAAAATCGTCAACAAAAGTTAGTGTGAATTCATGCAGTTTGTATAAAACGTAAGAGTTGTATTTGCATAAATCATGGTATGTAATTGTAAAATGTAAGTTTGCGAGATGTAAATGTAAGGAAATCAAGATCGCTAATGTTTAGCTAGGACATTAACATATGTGAGGACATAGGAAGCATCCAAACCATAGGCATTTTTCCGTCGATTTACGACTCGAGACACAAAAGCACTCTCGGTAAAAAGCGGCCAAGAGTGTAGCTTCCTGATACCCGTTAGATCTAACCTTTTGTTCCGCGGTCTAGGTATATAGTTGATTAATGGTGCTTAAGTCTCACCCTATTCGTAACATGATCTATGCATCATTCCTTAGTTTTGTTCTAACATACAATAGTAAATTTATTTTCCCCAAAGTTTAGAAAACAAGAAAACGTTTAAAAGTGGAGACATGAACTCACTCTTTTGCGTCTTCAGTGTCTAAACTCCATCGGTATCTTCTTCGTTGCGACGTAGCCTATAAATGTTCTACGTACCTCAATTACCTAACTTATAACTTATTAAGTACAAGTTACCATCTTATCTTATGTATTCGTTTTGTTTTAATTGTGTATTGTCCGAGACATGTGTAGGTCGTATCCATGGTCGTCGGGTTTCCCCGCTCGTCACGTTGTTTAAGTTGTATTTCTACTTGTAATTATATATATATATATATTCTCAAACATATATATTTGCATTGGTAGTGTTTGAAAACGATATATGTTAAAAATAATATATATTTAACTTATCCGAATATAAGATACTTTTATTATTTTCCCAAATAAATATAAGTTAATTGTTAAATAATATTTCCCATGTTAGTTTAGTATAAGTATACCTAGGAAAGTAAACTTGTATTTACATGTAAATACTTGTGTATTTTACATTAATTGCCAAAAATCATTTCTTTGATTTTTAATACTTTCCAGAATTCATATTTCTTAAAATAATATATTTTTAAGGTTTGTTTACAACATATATTTTGTCATATATCCGATTTTGTATAATTTCATTTAAATGATAGTAATTATATATCTATATGTGTACAAATATATATATATATATATATATAGGCGAGAACCACCCTTATTGCGAGAACCGCGATAACCAATGTGAACACAAAATAAAATCTAAAAAATCAAAAAAGCACTCAAAAAGTTTTTTTAATATTTTTTTAAAAAAATCGCTATATTTCGTTACAAAAAAAAAACTTTATTTTTCGAGTAACAGTTATCCATGCACATGTGCATATGTATCATTACTTCGACAAATTCGGTAATACGTTATCAGGAATAGACAATTGTATTTTAATTTACAATACCATCTGTAATACACTATTTTTTACATTACTAATATTCAAAATGCACATGTGCATCATTAGGTATAACCATGATATAATGTGTTTTGTTACAAAAAGTTTGTGATTTTGAACGGAGAAGTAGGCTCATATACATGTTTATTGGTTAGTTATATCTAGTGGTTGATGGTTTGGTTATAGTTGTCAATTTATGATGTAATATGTTGATTGGATGGCAAATGGTGTTTACATACATGTAATAAAGTGAAAATATTGGTAATGGTATTGTATTGTATTGTATTGTATTTTGGATGGGATGAGGTAATGGTATTGTATTATGGATGGTAAGAGGTAATGGTAGTGTATTATGGATGGTATGCTAGATGAAAGGGGAAGTGAATTCAAAGTAGTGTACCAAAACACCTTATTTCATGTTGATACATATAGATGCACATGTGCATTTCTAATATTGGTAATGTAAAAAGTATTGTATTACACATGGTAGTGTAAATGAAAGTGCAATTGTCTAATATTTGTAATGAATTACGGAATTTGTCAAAGAAATGACAAAAATGCACATGTGCATGTTTGTGTATTATGGATGGAATGATAGATGAAAGAGAAAGTAGTGTACCAACACACCTTATTTCATGTTAATACATATAGATGCACATGTGCATTTCTTATTTTGTTAAAATAAAAAGTTGTGTATTACACGTGGTAGTGTAAATGAAAGTGCAATTGTCTAATATTTGTAACGAATTACGGAATTTGTCAAAGAAATGATACAAATGCACATGTGCATGGATAATGTGACTAGAAATTTTTTTTTTGAATTTTTTTTATTATAAACGAAATATAGCGATTTTTCCAAAAAAATTAGTAAAAAAAGTTTTTTTGGGTGTTTTTTAGATTTTTTAGGTATTACTGTTTGTGTTCATACTAGTTCTCGCGGTTCTCACAATAAAGGATGGTTCCTAACGCCTAAAAGTGTGAGAATGGAGAGTACGCATCCTGGGCTAACACGTGGCGCGTGATATAATTAGGGCGTATGGGCTTTTTTGTCATTTTATCTTCCGTTTTTCCAATTCCGCTATTCACAATATTGATTTATTTTTGGCTTTTAAGATTTTTTTGCGTTAACCAAATTCAATAATTACATGGCGTTTTAATGGTTTCATTGTATTAATATTTTGGCGTTTGTAGCGTTTTTCAAATCATAGGCCATTGGAACCCCAAGGGTCATAATATCTCTCTAAATGGCTTCATGCATACTAAGTATGGCTAGGACTTTTTAGGATGACGCCCCATTGTTTGTTCTTAGATTCAAAGGCGTTTTAGACAAGATGGCCCATTGTTCTATTATTTTTTATATACATTTTGGCGTTTGTGGTATCTTAGCATTTTACAATCGGAACATTATATTACAATACAGGGGAAAAAATAAAAGCAAAAAAAATAAATTAAAAATCCTAATCGGATATCTCTTCACAATCATCACTGTCACCAGTCTCTCTCTTCTTTAATACTACAAGAACTATCATCAAATGTATGGTGTTTTATGTAAAACATAACAAACCCATCGGTTTGAATATTTTTGTCTGCTCGTCAGTTGAAGTTGCTTTTGTGGATGTTTGGGGACATAGATCTACGACGTGTGGGTGGGTTTTTCGCTTTGTTCTTCAACTTGATCTTCATCTTTATAATCATCCCACTCTTCAATGTCATTAATCTCTTCTCCTCATCCAAGCCTTCTTCAAGAACAAAGAACACAAAATGACATATGACTGTCATCAGTATTTTTTTCTTGAGGATTTGTCTATCTCATGCAGCAAAATCTTACTGAGTTACTCCCCTCACCTAAAAATCCATTTAGTGAAATTTCACGAAGAATAATAATGAGTATCAATGAAAGCATATTAGTCATCTTTGATTTTTTTTTTAATTTTTGGCGTTTTACAGTGAGTGATATTTAGTAGTATTGGCGGTTGTATTTTTGGTTTGATAAAATGGAAGTTGATGAGAGGTATCATTTTATAGGATGTCTTTTGGCGCGTAGGTTAGGCGGTGCGTTATTATAATAAAGTATTCGTCGTTTAAGTTACTAGTTACTGTTTGTAATTATTGTTTTTGATAAGCTTTATCTCTGAAGTCTGTAACACGTTGTATCTTTCAATTTTGGCATTTTAGAATTTAATATAATAAATTTTCCGTCGCTTCAGTTTTATTGTTTTGTAGTTACTGTTTCTAGTTACATTTTGAAGATTGGTTTTATTTTTTTATTTTTTTTTAATTTTTTGGGTTTTTTATAGGAGTTTTTGGGGCGTTTTATGGCATCATGGCGTTTTGACAAGCATTTGGTTGTTTGGCGTTTTTATTATATATGGCGTTGTTATTATATAACAATCAACTGAAAAAAGATAATTAAAAAAATATAAACAATTGATCTTCCAAATCTTCACTGTCACCGTTCTCTTTCTTCTTTTGAAGCATCTTCACTGGCTGTTTCGACTTTCATATGATTTATTTTGATTTTTTGTTTTTGAAGTTGCTTTTTTGTTGCCGTGTGGAAGCACAAAGTCTGAAATCAGCCTCCTTTTCTTGAAGTTTTGTCCACCTCATGCAGCAAAATGTTATTGAGTTACACCCTTTAGCTAACAATCCATTCGGCGAACTTTCGCGTAGAACAATATTGATTTTCCAAGGAACTATGTTTGATTTTTTTTTTTACTTTTTGGCATTTTACCGAGAAAAGGAACGCCACTAAATAAAAGTAACTTAAACCTCTAAATTTGATCATGCTAAAATCAATAATGTTTTGCTGTATGAGATGGACAATATTGTTAATCCTCAGTTAAGAAAGATGTCTAACAATATTGTCCACCCCATACAGCTAAAATTTATTGAGAACAAACCTCAATAATGTTTTTGTATGTTTTGGCGTTATAAATTGGATGGAAATGGAGGATAAAGTCAATAAGATTTTACTCAATAAAATCGACAATGTCCTTAGTTAAGGATTTTGTCCATTACATTGAGCGAAACCTTACCGACAACCAAACTGAATTTCAAATAAACATTTTGTTTTAGAGGATATTTAATGTTTGGGTTTTTTGGCGTTTCTAAGATGAATGGTATATATTAAATATAGAGTTTGGGGTTTTGTGTGTTTTAATGGAAGGTCTGAGATGTTGTATATATAGGATGTTTTTTGGCGGTTTTTTTGGCGGGATTTTATTATAATTAAGTTTAGCGTTCTATATCTAATGGCGTTTTAGATTAGGATGGTGTGTGCTATGTAGGTTAAGGTGGAAACTTAATGGAGTTTTATTCATGAGATGGCCTTTTTGTGTAAAGAAGTCAAAAGACTTTTTTACGCTTAATGAAGCGCGCCACACTAATAAAAGTGATGTTATTTAGGAAAATGCCACCGCGTCATCTAGTCCATAGATTGTTTTGATCTGACGATCCATAACCGTTCTTTCCGTTCTCACACTTTTCACCGTTTTCTCTAAATCCTGACCCAGTTGCGAGAACCGTGAGAACCACTCTCCACCAATTAGATTCTGCCACCATTAAGGGTAGTTTGGTCATTTACCCCAAATGTCATATCTGCCCCTCTCTTCATTTAAAGCAACCAGAGCTTTTTAAACATCTCTCATCTTTCTCTCTCTTAAATTATAAACCCTCATCTCCCTTAAATTCATTCACCCCCATCTCTCTGTCTATGCATTTTACTCCAGCGACCCCATCCTTCTCCGGCGACAAGACCGACGACCCCTCGTTTCTCCGCCCTTCTGTCCTCTGATTTTCTGTTTATACTTAGAAAAGGGGTCTTGATAAGATGAGGTATGAGATCTGGGTTCTTGAATTTCTTGTGGGCTTGTTTTCCGACCACGTTCCGACATACATGTTCACAACGGTTCTGATTCTGGTGGTCGTCAAGATGGTCTCTAATAGTACAAGGATATAGGACATCATTATAATGGATATTTCTCCATTGCTGTAGTTCAAGCTAATATGGCACTGGAGGAGAGAGAAAGGCGGTTCGGTGGTGTTTCTGTATACTAGATCGAGGAGAGAGAAAGGTGGTGTAGTGGGGTTTTCTTTAGGGTTTTTCTGGGGGGTTTCTTCCAGTGGTGGGGGTGGCCCAACGGTGTTGGCGGTGCTATTGTTGGAGGCGGTGGCTGTGTGAGCTGTCGTGGCTGAATCCTTGGACGACGCCACCGCACAGGGGGTGGGTGTGGCATAAACCCTCGTCGGTTGTTTTACGGATGATGTTGCTGCGTTTGTTCGTAAGGGTTTGCTAGTGCTTTTGAATGTTTGAATCTGGAAACAATTGTTTTGAGTTTCTTGGTGAGAATCTTGAATTTTGTATAAATTGATGTTTTCTTTGTTGTTTAAATGAAGGTATAGTTTCAAAAGATTTTAGGTGTCTTTTTGGAAATTGAACAGTGAACTATGTGGATTTGATCTCTTGTAAAAAATGGGGTTTTCTTGATTTTTGTATGATTTTTTATGTTTGGTATGGATTTGCAGGATTTTGGGTGTCTTTTTTGGTAGATTTGAACAGTGAACTATGTGGGTTATGATCTGTTGGATTTGGGCGGTGATGATGCAAAAAAAAAACATATATTTTGATGACGATGGGGTGGAAAGGTTGGTGGATGGTAGATTTATGAACCTGCACCACTTTGCAGCCTTTGATTATCGGAAAATCTGAGCCAGACCCCGTTTTCTTCAAGAATCCACACATTGTTTTGATTTTCGTTGTTGGTCTTTTCTATTTTGTCCTAGTAGATGATGATAACAATCTATCTGAGACACCTACTGAGTTGCGATTTCTGGGTGCATTCGTTTTGTGTAAAAAAGTTTTTGTAAAAAAAAGTTAAAACCGTAAACTTTTTAACGTAAAACGTAAATTTTTTAACGTAAAACGTAAAATTTTTAACGTAAAACGTAAACTTTTTAACGTAAAACGTAAACTTTTTAACGTAAAATGTAAAACGTAAACTTTTTAACGTAAAACCTAAACTTTTTAACGTAAAATTAAAATTATTTTGGTTTAAAAATCTGGATCGAAAATGGTTTTTAATAAAAAATTATGTTTTAAAAAAATAAGTAATATAATAATACAAAAAAGTAATAAAAAACAATAAAGACAAAAAGACAAAAATGAGTAAATTTACTAAACTAACCTTTTGGATTAAAATATTAAAGACATAATAAGACAAAAAGTATTTAAAATTAGTTTTAACTACTTTTAATATCATCCATCCTTTTTGAAGATCTAATGGTTGAAAAGTGGTTCTCTCGGTTCTTACAACTGGGGGTGGTTTTCATTTTAGCGCCCCCTATATATATATATATATATATATATATATATATATATATATATATATAGAGCCGCTAGAATGAGAACCACCACGAGTTATGAGAACTGCGAGAACCAAGTGCCACGGAGGGCCGTTGACCACGGAATTTTTTTTACACCTAGATCCGTATATTTTAAGACCGGGTGTAAATTTTGGGTTCAAACGACGCGCCCGAGGGGGTAGTTTTTTACGCCCAAAGTTTGGTTAAAAAAAAAGAAAAATTAAAAAAACCCAAACTTTGGGCGTAAAAAACTACCCCCTCGGGCGCGCCGTTTGAACCCAAAATTTACACCCGGTCTTAAAATATACGGATCTAGGTGTAAAAAAAATTTCGTGGTCAACGGCCTTCCGTGGCACTTGGTTCTCGCGGTTCTCATAACTCGTGGTGGTTCTCATTCTAGCGGCCCCCTATATAATATATATATATATATATATGTGTGTGTATGTGTGTGTGTGTGTGTGTCCAATAAACTCCAAGTATTGTCAAAGTCCAAGTATTTGTGAGGAATATATTTATATTAATATATATTTTGTATCTTGTCCAAATACCCATTTATGGGGGACTTCGTATATATTATTTATAAATATTTCCTTGTGTATTTCTTATGTAGCTTTATGTGTATTTTGGTAGTTATACTCCTTTGGAGTGTTTAGTGTATTTTCAAGTTCCTAACATACACTAATACATATGATACACATAATATACACTTAGCACATAATTTCTGTGACCACTAAATATATATATTTTTTCTAAAAATATACATACTTATAATTTATTTTACTTTTGAAGAAAACCTTATTTTCGTGACTTGAAATTTGGTATAAAAAAATTAGGAAACCTTGGTAAATATTTTTGGAATAATTTTTGTAGAAAAAGTTTCACGAAAACTTGTATTTTTCTAAGTGGCAAAATTTTATAAAAATTTTGACATAGTTTCCCCTAAAAATGGAGGTTTCCCATGTTTTTAAAACATGTGTTTATTTACTTTAAATCATCAAAATTCAGATTCAACATATTAACAAGCAAAATCACTAAAATCATCATGTTAAACCTTATGACGAACTTGAATATTTCTTAAAAATATGTAGTCTTTTGGATCTACACTTTACATACTTAGATCTTTCAAAAACACGCATTCTTGTTAAACTTTGACAAACTTTTATGAAACTTTATTTCACCAAATTAACCATCTATAAGTTTAATGGTTCTAAGATCAAGAAAAACATATTTGAAAACCATTTTCATACTCACTTTAAAGATCTTTCAAGTTCATCTTCAAGTTTCATCATGGATCTTTTAAGATCCATGCTTAAACTTGTTAGATCTAAGCTTCTAACAAACTTACACATGATGGATCTAACCAAAATCACAAGATCAACATCAATAACTTCATATCATACATCAAACAACACTAAAATTACTTGTTCTCACTTAGATTATGTTAGATCTTTATGTGTTTATCTTTTAAAGTTTAACTTTCTTGATGGTGTAACTTGTACATACTAATAACATGAAGTAAAAAATGGAGTTTGGAAGGCTTACTACTAGCTCTTGTGGCTAGGGAAGTGGCAAGAACAATGTGAAGATGAAGATGATGAAAAATGAGTGGTTAAAACTCCACGAGAAGGTCCTTCCACTTCTAGTGCTTGAAGCTTCCATTGTTAGCCTCCATACACCTTTGTATATGCTTAGATTGCCTTGAAATTGATTGAAAATGGATGGTGATGTTGCTAAGGGTGTGGCCGTGAGGTGAGAGCAAGAGAGGAGGCGACATCTGTTTCAAATTGTGAAAATGTGTTATCATAAGGTCCTTCACCAAATAAATAACCAAAGGATCAAGAATTAAAGCATCTTTGACCACCCAACTTTTAAGTAAGCATGCGGACATGTGGGTCCCACTTGGGCCGGTTTTGGATGAAGGGGGGGTTAAAGTGTAAAAGTTGAAAGGTTAGGGGTTAAAGATGTATGTTAAGGCTTAATGTTAGGTTAATTGTGTTTAGGTGTTTTTAAGTGTTTTAATGGGCTTTATGACCAATACTAGCTTTAAAACACTAAAATAATGTTTTGAGTTTATTTTTGGTGTTTCCGGTAGTGTCCGGTTAATTGTTCGTTTGTCGGTTCGTTAAAGTGTGCAATTTAGAAGGTATGAAGTACCTTTTGTGTTACGATTTCAATCCCGACACTTTACAAGCTATTATGGATGATTACACACTATTTTTTAATGTTATTTTGACATGTAAAAGCTGAATTTTGCTGAAATGTGTAGAATTCTGAGTTTAAAGTGCGTTTCGGACAGTTTTTAGTGCTTATTTTAGCTTACGGAAAGTGTTAATATAAACCCTTGTTCACCCACTTGGGTTTAATGTATTTTTTTATGTCGGACCTACATCTAAGTCCTAAATCAATCGTTTAGTTGAGTACTAAGGCTGTGCTGACACAGCTCGTCCAACCGGTGAGTTTACTAATCGTTTCGACGCAACGCTTAATGTATTGCACAATGCGATAAATGAAGTATGAAACATGCATGAATTCATATGTATAACATGTAAGCATATAATTTTGATGTTTAAAAACATAAATGCAGGATATACATGATTATTAAAATAGTACGGAAATTACCGGTTTCGTGCCAGTTGTCGCAGCCGCCGACCCCTACCCCTACCCAGGAGCGGGCGGCCGCGGCTCAGATCAAGTGGTATCGGTGTTTATTAATTTGGCAGCGGGATTGAGACATCAGGACCGTAGTTAGGAAATATTTATCAGAGTTTAAAACACCAAGCTTTTATAATAATAAAATGGGATAAAACCCAAGTTTCCATTACAATTCATTTATAGGGATAAACCCTAATTATTAAAAATAAAATCTCCTTTATATTTAGGTAACTTTTATAGCCACTTCTTTAAGCCTTCAGTGCTCTCCAACTGGCTTCTATTAGCTTCACATTAAGTTACCTGAAACGCGTTTTAAAAAAGTTTTATCAGCAAGAAATACTAGCGAGTGCATCCCAGTTTAATCAAAACAAGTTTTTTAGTTTTACAACATTGAGAGTAATTACAATGTTTATATCTACCCAATTACTCCGTCAGTACTTGTCACTCGATGGATCTGTGACTATGGTCATATCACACATTGGATAACCGTGCCCAATTGTGAAGGGTATCAAGTACTGCATAGAAACCCCATAATATTGCCAGCAATTGTACAATACAAAAACTCAATCAGTGTATTTATAACTGAGAAACATTTTGGGTTTTGTAAAAATTTTAACTCACAAAAAGGGTTTACAAAAGAGAATGTACTCACATTGTAGACTTAGATACTACTATAGCTTCCTGGTGATTCTACTGGTTATTATCAACTAAAATTAAACAATGCACATGTGTTAGTAAGATAACCCAAATCACATTAGCCATACAACACGAGATAGAACTCCAACGAACTGAGTCAGGCAGAGCCTTCACATGCGTTACGGAGCCCTAGGTCAATCAGGTAGGGTAACAAATATGTGATCGGGGGTTATAATACTTACAATGCGGCAGAGCTTCGCTTTTTAGGGGGTATAATACCTGAGTATTATAGCACCAGAGATTTGAGATAGAAAAGAGAATTGAATAGTGAAGAAATGAGGCCTTCGGACTCTTTTATAGGGCTGATCGAAGGGCGGCTCGCGCCCCGCGACCCACAACTGCTTCTCCTTCGCGGCCCGCGAGCAGGGTAGGGTAGGTCCTAGCCTTGGTGAATCAGGGGTGTAGATCTTGCACGAATATGGCCACATGGCGCAAGGGGGTCCGGCCAGCTGCCACTCGGTCGCACCCCGCGACAGACTTGGAGGACTGGGTTGCGGCCCGCGAGGGCCGGTATATATGTTTTTAGTAGATTTTTATTAATATAAATATTATTTAGGGTCGTTTTTCATATACGGGGTATATTTTAAGCCGTCTAGGGTGTTGTAGGAGGGTTGTTATATCCTCCCCACCTTGTTTTAAATCTCGTCCTCTAGATCTACTTGAACAGGTGTGGATATTTCCTTTGCATTCTGACTCGAGCTCCCAAGTGTACTCTGGTCCTCTATTGGAATCACATTTTACTTTGACTAGAACAAGTCTCTTGTGTTTGAGATTCTTAATCTTTCTATCTTCAATCTAAAGTGGTTTCTCTATAACTTAAGTTTCTCATTTACCTCTATGTCCTGAAGAGGTATCACTAATGATTCGTCTGCTAAGCACTTTTTGAGATTACATACATGAAACACATCATGTATTCCTTCCATTTCCTCTGGCAGTTGTAGCTGATAAGCTACTGGTCCTATTCTTTTGATAATCTCAAAGGGTTAAACATACATTGGGCTTAGCTTTCCTCATTTAACGAATCTGACTAATCCTTTCCATGGAGAAACTTTTAATAATACCTTATCTCCAACTTGAAATTCTAATGGCTTTCGTCTATTATCTACATAACTCTTTTGACTATCTCATGCTACTTTTAGTCTTTCCTTGACTTGAATAACATTGTCCGTTGTTTCTTGCAGTATATCTGGTCCAGATAGTTACCTTTTTAGAAATTTCTGCCCAACAGACTGGAGTTCGGCACTTTCGTCCATAAAGTGCTTCAAACGGTGCAGCATTGATACTGGTATGATAGCTGTTATTGTAGGAAAATTCTATTAATGGTAAATGATCATCCCAATTTCCTCCGAAATCAATTACACAAGCTCTAAGCATATCTTCCATTGTCTGAATTGTCCTTTCGCTTTGTCCATCCATTTGAGGATGATAAGTGTCACACCCCGACCGCGTATAACATGCAACCGCGGCGGAAACGTAGGGGAGTGTTGAAACAGAATTAATTGTTTCACAACCATGGCATACAAAGTTATATTTTATTTATTAAACAAGAGTGTTATATTGTCTTAAACAGGAAACAAAGAGTTCATAACATAATTAAACTAGTCTATCTTCATTTTTAGTCTCTAAGGCACAGGTCCGCCCTAGTGTCACGATCATCATCCTACGCAAAATCTCCTGAAAACACATGTGAAAATAGGTACGCCAGCATAAAAATGCCTGTGAGATACATAGGATTTGTGAAAATAGGAATCATGACTTATTAGTTTAGGAAAAGTTGTTTAACAAAAGTCAGTCATGAACCTTGTAAGTGTTTTGTTTTGTAAATCATTCAAAAAGCAATGATATATATAAATAAGAGAATAATGTAAGGTTAAATGAATAACCAAGAAAATGAGTTTGTATAAGATAAGTTGTTTTGTAAATCAATGTCTTGTGAAAATAAGTTGTTTATGTAAAACGTAATATGTCAAATATTGAAATGATTTAAGTAACGCTACGACATGTAATATCATACAAACACTTGTTTATAGGAAGTACCAGCGGCGTATCCACCATGCTTGTATCATATTACACACGCCTCGTTACTCAAATCACTTACTCAAACCAACCACCAATGTAAATTGTTTTTGTATAAATGAATTGTCATGTGTTAATGTGTAAACCAAATCGAAATGTCCATGTCCAATGTAAACCACTAATTGTGTATATCAATGTCAAAATGTTTATGTTTAATGTAGATCATGTAATGTATACCCAAAAATATCATGTATGGTAAGTGAAATATATCAACTAAACCATATGTGAAATGCACAAAAACAAGGTATTGAAGTAAAACATGGTTTAAATCAAAGTTATGTTTTGTGGAACAGATGCATGCTATACTGATACAAACATTTATGCGGTATTGTGAAAATGCATACATCCAAGCCTTGAGACTGTGGCGATAAACCCTTAAACAAATTAAAGGTTTATCTAAGTTATGTGTATCGAATTCGGTCATTCCTTCCAATCCAAACAAACCCAGGATTTCAGGAACGGGAGTTGTCAGTTCCTATGGTACCACTACCTACTAACGAACGGCGTAGCTAATGTTAATGAATGTATTGTTCCATTGTAAACAACCCAAATGTCATACCAAAATGTAAACATGTGATGAAAACAACTGTACTAACTATGCACACAATGGGCATACATAGAATGAAATGTAATATAAAACAATGTACTAAGTATGCACACAATGGACATACATAGCATGAAATGTAATGTAAAACAATGTACTAAGTATGCACACAATGGGCATACATAGTATGTAATGTAAGGCAATGTACTAAGTACGCACA
This sequence comes from Helianthus tuberosus, assembly GCA_030545235.1. NCBI lineage: Eukaryota > Viridiplantae > Streptophyta > Magnoliopsida > Asterales > Asteraceae > Helianthus > Helianthus tuberosus. The sequence continues at coordinate 178,125,260 of CM060448.1, read as the reverse complement.
CAATGGGCATACATAGCATGTAATGTAAAACAATGTACTAAGTACGCACACAATGGACATACATAGCAAAAAATGTAATGAAATCACGTACTATAAATGTACTAATGAACATAGCAAGTATATGATGTGAAAGCATGGAAAAAGCAGGAAAGTAACAAGTAGGCACATATGTTTCACCCCAAAATGTTTGGAAAACAGTAAAAGAGGGGTCTATGTACTCACTTGAGATTGCTCAGTAGTCCTTGAGTGACAACCAAACAATGCTAGAGATCACGGATATCAAACGGCACCTAATATAGGTAACTATGTTAATAAACCGAACCTAAATCGGAGGATTAGATAGAATGAGGGTTCGTAAACCAAACGAGTATGGAGACTCGTGTAATATGGTTTAACAAAGCCTACATACTAAATGAAACCTAGCATAAGTGCTTACGACCCATTACGACCCGTTTAGGTAGCTTATGCTACTTTAACGCGTCGTTCGCGTGAAACGCCTTCGGACCGACTAACTAGTCCTATGACAAGGAGAATATGCCTTAACATGCCTAATATTGTCGCCAAATCAATTTAGATGTCAAAAGTTATGTCACATATGTTTATAATGAATTTTGGCATCAAAGGGGTATTTTGGTAATTTACCTAAGGCATATAAACTACCTATCATACAACTACTTAAACGTCGTGACCATAAGGTATAACCTTGGAAGGTTATTCCCTACCTACTATGGTCACCTAATGTATTTGGTGGGATCCTAATGATCGACCAAATGGGTCGGGTTCGAAGGTATAAGCGATTTATTAGATCGCTTACCCTTACGACCCTAGACAACGTGGTAATCAGTAGGCATAGTCACAAGGGACTATAACCATCGTGATTACAATCACGTTGCGAAGTTCAAACGAACTTCGCATTGACCATAAACTGGTCAACGCAGAAAGTCAAACAAAGTTTGACTTTCGGACTCGAAAAGCAATAAAAGAACGAAGGAATACTTACGAAGGGTCCCCGAATGCTAATCGTGATCCAAGTAGCTTAGGTATGAAACAATGGTTTCAACTTAGAGCTTCTAAGATCAGATTCTTGTGGGTTTAGAAGTTGGGGGATGCGGGTATTTATAGGAATACTAGCACCGTTAGGATGGTTTCTTGGAAAAGGGGGCACGATCTAAGCCGTACACTTGTTGGGAAGTTGTGGTAACTCATTTGCCATCCACCATAAGAGTTTGACACCTGGCCTTGGCCTTTGGAGTGTTTGAAAGGCTGTTTGCAGCTGTTAATACACTGAATCTGGTCCTGAAAGTGCAAAAATGATGTTTCTGCCCAGATAAGGCGCTCGCGTAGCGTGACGGTAAAGGCCTTAGGGCTCGCGCTACGCCACCATGCACCAGATTCAGAAAAGTTTCAAAAATGGCAGAAATGGTCCCTGCATCCCGTTTAAGCTATTTTCGATGCGTTTGAACCCCGTTAACCTCATTTCAAGGCTCTAAAATGAAGTTAAAGTATAGGGAACTCAAAACATGCTCAAAAATATCTCGGATGTCGGTTCGTTTGGCCGTATGATCGCGATGTTCGCTTAATTACGACGGAATGCGCATACGCGCGAAAAACGATCCAAATGACGCGACGAATGGATTTTTCTCAAGCCGAACACTAAAATAAAATATTTTAGTGCTTACATAAATTTTTGGATGTCCGGATGTATTCAGAACGTAAGTTTTGCGCGAAAGTGCAAACTTATGCACTTTTTGACACTTTTAGTCCCTGAATGACCCAAAAGTTTATTTTAGCACACCGAACCCCTCAAAGCCTATTTCTAAGCTATGTGAAGGATATTTATGGTATGTTTAACTTATGGTCATGTTCCGGAATCTCTGTTACAGTTCAAATTGGCATACTTTCGCAGTTTAACAAATTTAGTCCCTGTAGACGAATTAACTTGTTTTTGCCATACCAAAGCCTTTAAAACTTATTTCTAAGTTATGTAAAGGTTATTTAAGGTATGTTAAGTATATGTTGATGTTCCAGAGTATTTGTCGCATTAAACTGATTACGTTTACGCATCAGTTTGCGTATAACTCTCCAGAAAGCGATATAGAGTTTGAAATTGGATAAAAGTCAAAACATGAAAAATGTAAAACACAACCAAACAAACATTGGGATCAAATAACATTGTTTTATTGATAATAGAACTGTTCACAATGATTACAAGCACATATGTTAAAGTCTCCCCTACTTGTGGAAATTTCGTCCCGAAATTTATTTAGAGGAAACTCGTGGGAAAAGATGCGGATATTTCGCCTTCATTTGATCTTCGCGTTCCCAAGTAAACTCGGGTCCACGTTTAGCTTCCCATTGAACTTTGACCAAAGGAATGCGCTTGCGTTTAAACCATTTGACTTCACGTTCCATGATTTCCACTGGCTTCTCAACAAATTTCAGTGTTTTACCAACACGAATTTCGTCAAGTGGTATGTGGAGGTTCTCATCAGCTAAACACCTCTTGAGATTGGACACGTGAAAGGTTGGATGAACATTTCCAAGTTCAGGAGGTAACTCAAGTCTGTAGGCTACCTTACCGATTCTTTCGACGATCTTGAATGGTCCGACATATCTAGGTGCAAGTTTTCCTTTCTTTCCAAATCTGATCACACCTTTCCAAGGTGAGACCTTAAGTAATACTCGATCACCGACTTGAAATTCCAAGGGTTTGCGTTTTGGGTCCGCGTAACTCTTTTGACGGCTTCTAGCTGTCTGAAGGTTATGACGAACTTTTTTAATCTTGTCAGTTGTCTCTAAAAGGAGGGCAGGTCCAGTAAGCTGAGCCTCGCCGATCTCATTCCAGCACACTGGTGAATGACATTTTCAACCATAGAGAGCCTCGAAAGGAGCCATCTTGATGCTGGAGTGATAACTGTTGTTGTAGGAGAACTCAATCAACTGAAGATGTGAATCCCAACTACCACCAAAATCGATCACACAAGCTCTAAGAATATCCTCCAGAGTCCGGATTGTTCTTTCAGATTGACCATCCGTTTGCGGATGATAAGCTGTGCTCAAATTAAGTTGGGTCCCCATAGCTGATTGCATGGTTCTCCAAAAATGAGAAGTGAAACGAGCATCTCTGTCAGAAATGATGTTAAAAGGAACACCATGTCGAGCTACAATTTCATCCACATAGATTTTTGCAAGTCTGTCAGCAGGAAAGTCCTCACGGATTGGAAAGAAATGTGCTGACTTAGTAAGACGATCAACGACTACCCAGATGGCATCATGACCTTTCTTTGTGCGCGGAAGTTTGGTAACAAGATCCATAGTAATGTTTTCCCATTTCCAAACTGGGATCTCTGGTTGCACCAATAAACCGGAAGGACGTTCATGTTCAGCCTTAACCTTAAGACAAGTAAGGCATTTTGATACGTATAAGGCAATGTCTTTCTTCATACCAGGCCACCAATAGTGAATACGAAGATCCTTATACATCTTATCTGAGCCAGGATGAACAGAATAACGAGACTTATGGGCTTCATCCATAAGCAGTGTGCGAAGGTTATCTTGGCTTGGGACCCACAAACTGTCCATGAAGTAATACGATCCATTGTCCTTCAGTTCTAGATTAGGTGTTATGTGATAGGGAAATTCCTTATCCATCAAACCTTGTGAAACACAAGATTATTGAGCCTGAGAAATGCATGCTTGGATAACGGATCGAGCTTGAATAACAGATTGAACACGTACACAATGAAGCTTAGTACGTTCCTTACGACTCAATGCATCGGCTACGACATTCGCCTTACCAGGATGGTAGCGAATTTCGCAGTCATAGTCGTTTAGTAGCTCAACCCAACGTCGTTGCCTCATGTTGAGTTCTTTCTGATTGAAGATATGCTAAAGACTTTTGTGGTCCGTGAAAACCACACATTTTGTACCGTACAAATAGTGTCTCCAGATCTTAAGAGCGAAGACAACTGCACCCAACTCAAGATCATGAGTGGTGTAGTTCTTCTCATGTATCTTCAACTGCCTCGATGCATATGCTATGTCTTTGTTCCTTTGCATCAGGACACAGCCAAGACCCAATTTAGATGCATCACAATAAACGACGAAATCATCATTGCCCTCAGGCAAAGTCAGAACAGGCGCGTCACAAAGTTTCTGCTTCAAGTGTTGGAAAGCTTCCTCTTGCTTGAATCCCCAATCAAAGGGTTTGTTCTTCTGAGTTAGAGCAGTTAGAGGAACTGCAATCTTTGAGAAGTTTTCTATGAAGCGGCGATAATAACCCGCTAGACCAAGAAAAGAACGAACCTCAGTAGGAGTAGTAGGCGTATCCCAATCCTTAATCGCACTGATTTTGGAGGGATCTACATGAATACCTTGTTCATTGATAATATGTCCTAAGAATTGAACTTCTTTAAGCCAGAATTCACACTTGGAGAATTTGGAGAAAAGTTGCTCTTTCTTTAGGAGTTCCAGAGTAAGACGAAGATGTTGCTCGTGATCAGCTCGCGTCTTAGAATAAATCAAGATGTCGTCAATAAAAACAATGACGAACTGATCCAAATAAGGCTTGCAGACCCTATTCATTAAGTCCATGAAAACAGCAGGAGCATTAGTCAAACCGAATGGCATGACTGTGAACTCATAATGCCCATAACGAGTGCGGAACGCTATCTTGGGAATATCTTCTTCATGCACCCAAAGTTGATGATATCCAGAACGTAGATCAATCTTCGAAAAATGAGAAGCACCCTGTAACTGATCAAAGAGATCGTCTATGCGTGGTAGGGGATATCGATTTTTGATGGTAAGCTTGTTAAGATCACGATAATCGATACATATCCTAAAGGATCCATCCTTCTTCTTGACAAAAAGAACGGGAGCACCCCAAGGTGAAAAGCTAGGATGGATAAAACCTTTGTCAGAGAGTTCCTGAAGCTGATTAGACAACTCTTGCATCTCAGACGGTGCAAGACAATATGGAGCTCTGGCAATGGGATTTGCACCAGGTACGAGATCAATACGGAGCTCGACTTAGCGTGCTGGAGGTAGACCAGGTAAGTCTTCAGGGAATACTTCAGAATAATCCCGAACGACAGGAATATCTGAAATAGACTTACCCTTGCCTTTATCTGCTGTAACATGTGCTAAGAAGGCCACATAGTTCTTCCGCAGATATTTCCGAGCTTTAAAACAAGACATGAGCTTGAGGCCACCAGACGGTTTCTCACCTTGAACCTGTAGGATCTCGCCTGTCGGAAGCGGCACACGAACAATCTTCTCAAAACAAACTACCTCTGCGCGATGCTTGGCTAACCAATCCATACCCACAATAACGTCGAAGCTTCCAAGTTGCATTGGCGTGAGGTTGATAGGAAAAAGATGATCATTAAGGTTCAACTGGCAGTTGCGAAGAACAGAATCAAGAATAATGGGTTCACCACTAGCAACCTCTACTGTCAAAGGTTTACCAAGTTTCGTTCTAGACACGCGAAGCATTGGCTCAAAAGACAATGAAACAAAACTCTTATCGGCACCCGAATCAAAGAGAACAGATGCAGGCTGATTATTAATAAAGAACGTACCATTCACCACTTCATTGTCTGCTTGTGCCTCTTGAGCATTCATGTTGAAGACTCGCCCTCGAGCCTGAGCCTGATTCTGGTTTGGATTCTGATTCTGGTTAGCCAGCCGTGGGCACCGGTTTCTGTAATGGGTCAGATCCCCACAATTGTAGCACGAACCAGGAGGAAAATGAGGTTGTGCAGCTTGACCTTGTTGCTGAGCAAGAGGCTGAGCAACTTGTTGGGCTTGGTTCTGAACTGCCTGGTTCTGGTTAACAGGAATGCGACAAGTAGCGGCAAGATGACCCGACTTCCCACAGTTAGTACAGAAACGGTACGGATGATGCGGCTGATGGTGACTGTTGCATCTATTGCACAAAGTTGCATTCCCTGAGTAGGGCTTCTTCGCTGGAGGCTGTGCGGGTTGGTTGGGAGTTGCCTGGTTAGCTTGGGCAGTGACAGCATAGTTTTGGGAAGCCTTACGCTTCCTTGCCCTTTTTGATGAACCAGAATCCTTTCCATTCTTGTTTTGACCTTTCTTGTTATCTTCCTTGTCAGACGACTGTTTCTTGCCCTTGTCACCCTTCCTGTGTAACTTATTCTTCCGAATCTGTGACTCAGTCAATGTCGCTGATAACTCGATCGCCTGACAGAGTGTGGCAGGGTTACTACCAGTAATGATGTCTTGCACTGAGTCAGGTAGGCCGTCGATGTACCTTTCGATAGCCTTGTCGAGTGGGGTAACCATAGTCGGGCAAAGCAGACTCAACTCCTCAAACCTATCAGTATATGCCCTGTGCTCGCCACTATCTTGTTTCAAGTCATCAAACTCCTTCTCCAACGCTCGTTGTTCATGACGAGGACAAAACTCCCTCATCATAAGAGCTCTAAGTTCAGCCCATGTCTGTGCTAGAGCAACTTCTGCACCACGGTCTCTCATTACCCCATTCCACCATGTAAGAGCCCTCTTCTGAAACACGCTCGAAGAAAACTCGACCTTGCGATTATCCGGACACTGAACATGACAGAAAGTATTCTCAATGCTCTCGAACCATTGAAGAAGCCCAGTCGCTCCTTCAGAACCACTAAACTTGAGTGGTTTAGCCGAGTTAAAATCCTTGTATTTGCATGGAGCATTGTTGTTGTTGTTGGCTTGGTTCCATTGAGCAAAGAGATTTGGGAATTGAGCAGCCATCTGCTGCGCAATGATTTCTGCCAGTTCGGCAGTCGCTATCTGGTTTTCGCGTCGAGGAGGCATTCTAAAAGAGGAAACATGAAAGGAAACGAGTGAGATGTTTGGATGAAGAGAATGAGATGAAACAAAATCAACAGAAGCAAAGATGGTGGTCATTCGTCCGCATTACCAAGCAAACAAACGACGCACAGTGACTAATCAAAGTAAATGGATCAAAAATAATGTATCGCGAAGACATGCTCGCCTATAAGTGAACACTCATCCCAAGAATTCCCAGGTAAGCACAACTGGTCTCACGTCTGATGAGATATATACGAAGTGCTTGCCTAGACAGAAAACCCAGAATACAGGCATTCACTCTTCCAGTTTGTTCACATTATTTAAAACCCAAAACCTTGACGAGATTTTTGAAAATTCAAAGGCATAAAGCCAAAAATTTTAGTTAAACTGGAAGGGTTCAAAACCTTACAAAAGAGGGTTCAAAACCATGTAATAAATTATCCAAAAACATAAGATTTTTTTTCAAAAATCGTTTCGGAAAATTGGGTTCTTGTTTTGATAATCACCTAAGGATAGGTGATGTGCATGTTTTAAGATCTAAACACAAGATAACTTGTGTTAGGTTCCTAGAAAGATTATAGTCTAGGTCAAAGCATTACTAATAACCTAATTCCCTATAACCATTGGCTCTGATACCAACTCTTCTGTCACACCCCGACCGCGTATAACATGCAACCGCGGCGGAAATGTCGGGGAGTGTTGAAACAGAATTAATTGTTTCACAACCATGGCATACAAAGTTATATGTTATTTATTAAACAAAAGTGTTATATTATCTTAAACAGGAAACAAAGAGTTCATAACATAATTAAACTAGTCTATCTTCATTTTTAGTCTCTAAGGCACAGGCCCGCCCTAGTGTCACGATCATCATCCTACGCAAAAGCTCCTGAAAACACATGTGAAAATAGGTACGCCAGCATAAAAATGCCTGTGAGATACATAGGATTTGTGAAAATAGGTTTAATGACTTATAAGTTTAGGAAAAGTTGTTTAACAAAAGTCAGTCATGAACCTTGTAAGTTGTTTTGTTTTGTAAATCATTCAAAAAGCAATGATATATATAAATAAGAGAATAATGTAAGGTTAAATGAATAACCAAGAAAATGAGTTTGTATAAGATAAGTTGTTTTGTAAATCAATGTCTTGTGAAAATAAGTTGTTTATGTAAAACGTAATATGTCAAATATTGAAATGATTTAAGTAACGCTACGACATGTAATATCATACAAACACTTGTTTATAGGAAGTACCAGCGGCGTATCCACCATGCTTTTATCATATTACACACGCCTCGTTACTCAAATCACTTACTCAAACCAACCACCAATGTAAATTGTTTTTGTATAAATGAATTGTCATGTGTTAATGTGTAAACCAAATCGAAATGTCTATGTCCAATGTAAACCACTAATTGTGTATATCAATGTCAAAATGTTTATGTTTAATGTAGATCATGTAATGTATACCCAAAAATATCATGTATGGTAAGTGAAATATATCAACTAAACCATATGTGAAATGCACAAAAACAAGGTATTGAAGTAAAACATGGTTTAAATCAAAGTTATGTTTTGTGGAACAGATGCATGCTATACTGATACAAACATTTATGCGGTATTGTGAAAATGCATACATCCAAGCCTTGAGACTGTGGCGATAAACCCTTAAACAAATTAAAGGTTTATCTAAGTTATGTGTATCGAATTCGGTCATTCCTTCCAATCCAAACAAACCCAGGATTTCAGGAACGGGAGTTGTCAATTCCTATGGTACCACTACCTACTAACGAACGGCGTAGCTAATGTTAATGATTGTATTGTTCCATTGTAAACAACCCAAATGTCATACCAAAATGTAAACATGTGATGAAAACAACTGTACTAAGTATGCACACAATGGGCATACATAGCATGAAATGTAATGTAAAACAATGTACTAAGTATGCACACAATGGACATACATAGCATGAAATGTAATGTAAAACAATGTACTAAGTATGCACACAATGGGCATACATAGTATGTAATGTAAGGCAATGTACTAAGTACGCACACAATGGGCATACATAGCATGTAATGTAAAACAATGTACTAAGTACGCACACAATGGACATACATAGCATAAAATGTAATGAAATCACGTACTATAAATGTACTAATGAACATAGCAAGTATACGATGTGAAAGCATGGAAAAAGCATGAAAGTAACAAGTAGGCACATGTGTTTCACCCCAAAATGTTTGGAAAACAGTAAAAGAGGGGTCTATGTACTCACTTGAGATTGCTCAGTAGTCCTTGAGTGACAACCAAACAATGCTAGAGATCACGGATATCAAACGGCACCTAATATAGGTAACTATGTTAATAAACTGGACCTAAATCGGAGGATTAGATAGAATGAGGGTTCGTAAACCAAACGACTATGGAGACTCATGTAATATGGTTTAACAAAGCCTACATACTAAATGAAACCTAACATAAGTGCTTACGACCCATTACGACCCGTTTAGGTAGCTTATGCTACTTTAACGCGTCGTTCGCGTGATACGCGTTCGGACCGCCTAACTAGTCCTATGACAAGTAGAATATGCCTTAACATGCCTAATATTGTTGCCAAATCAGTTTAGATGTCAAAAGTTATGTCACATATGTTTATAATGAATTTTGGCATCAAAGGGGTATTTTGGTAATTTACCTAAGGCATATAAACTACCTATCATACAACTACTTAAACGTCGTGACCATAAGGTATAACCTTGGAAGGTTATTCCCTACCTACTATGGTCACCTAATGTATTTGGTCGGATCCTAATGATCGACCAAATGGGTCGGGTTCGAAGGTATAAGCGATTTATTAGATCGCTTACCCTTACGACCCTAGACAACGTGGTAATCAGTAGGCATAGTCACAAGGGACTATAATCATCGTGATTACAATCACGTTGCGAAGTTCAAACGAACTTCGCATTGACCATAAACTGGTCAACGCAGAAAGTCAAACAAAGTTTGACTTTCGGACTCGAAAAGCAATAAAAGAACGAAGGAATACTTACGAAGGGTCCCCGAATGCTAATCGTGATCCAAGTAGTTCAGGTATGAAACAATGGTTTCAACTTAGAGCTTCTAAGATCAGATTCTTGTGGGTTTAGAAGTTGGGGGATGTGGGTATTTATAGGAATACTAGCACCGTTAGGATCGTTTCTTGGAAAAGGTGGCACGATCTAAGCCGTACACTTGTTGGGAACTTGTGGTAACTCATTAGCCATCTACCATAAGAGTTTGACACTTGGCCTTGGCCTTTGGAGTGTTTGAAAGGCTGTTTGCAGCTGTTAATACACTGAATCAGGTCCTGAAAGTGCAAAAATGATGTTTCTGCCCAGATAAGGCGCTCGCGTAGCGCGACGGTAAAGGCCTTAGGGCTCGCGCTACGCCACCATGCACCAGATTCAGAAAAGTTTCAAAAATGGCAGAAATGGTCCCTGCAACCCGTTTAAGCTATTTTCGATGCGTTTGAACCCCGTTAACCTCATTTCTAGGCTCTAAAATGAAGTTAAAGTATAGGGAACTCAAAAATGCTCAAAAATATCTCGGATGTCGGTTCGTTTGGCCGTATGATCGCGATGTTCGCTTAATTACGACGGAATGCGTATAAGCGCGAACAACGATCCAAATGACGCGATGAATGGATTTTTCTCAAGCCAAACACTAAAATAAAATATTTTAGTGCTTACATAAATTTTTGGATGTCCGGATGTATTCAGAACGTAAGTTATGCGCGAAAGTGCAAACTTATGCACTTTTTGACACTTTTAGTCCCTGAATGACCCAAAAGTTTATTTTAGCACACCGAACCCCTCAAAGCCTATTTCTAAGCTATGTGAAGGATATTTATGGTATATTTAACTTATGGTCATGTTCTGGAATGTCTGTTACAGTTCAAATTGGCATACTTTCGCAGTTTATCAAATTTAGTCCCTGTAGACGAATTAACTTGTTTTTGCCATACCAAAGCCTTTAAAACTTATTTCTAAGTTATGTAAAGGTTATTTAAGGTATGTTAAGTATATGTTGATGTTCCAGAGTATTTGTCGCCTTAAACTGATTACGTTTACGCATCAGTTTGCGTATAACTCTCCAGAAAGCGATATAGAGTTTGAAATTGGATAAAAGTCAAAACATGAAAAATGTAAAACACAACCAAACAAACATTGGGATCAAATAACATTGTTTTATTGATAATAGAACTGTTCACAATGATTACAAGCACAGATGTTACAATAAGCTGTTCTTAGATTCATCCTGGTTCCCATTGCTTTTTGGAAACTTGTCCAAAAATGAGATGTAAAACGGCTATCTCTATCAGAAACAATAGATAAAGATATTCCATGTAGTGAAACTATTTCATTTACATTTAACTTGGCTAACTGTTCCATACTGAAAGTTTTCTTCATAGGTAAGAAATGAGCAGATTTGGTTAATCTGTCAAGAATCACCCAGATCGTATCATTACTTTTTCGTGTCTTGGGTAATTTGGTAACAATGTCCATTTTTATCAATTCCCATTTCCATATTGACATTTCTAGTTGCTGTAATAACCCTGAGGGTTTCTGATGTTCAGCTTTAAGCTGTGATCAGGTTAGACATTTAGCAATGTAGTTTGCTATATCACTTTTCATTCCTATCCACCAGAAATTCTTTCTTAGATCTTGATACATCTTATCACTTCCGGGATCTATCGTATACTTCAACTTATAGGCTTCTTCTAAAATTTAGTTTCTTAGGTTTCCTTGAATACGTATCTAGATCCTATTCATATGGAATCTCCAAATTCCATCCGTTCCTTTGGCTAATTCCTTAATCATTCCTTTTAAACCTTCAGGATCGTCCTTGATTTGTGTTTCCTATATACAAACCCCATAATACTGGCAGCAATTGTAGAATACAAAAACTCAATCATTGTAATTATAACTGATAAACACTTTTGGTTTTGTAAAATTTTTGACTCAAAAAAATGGTTTACAAAAGAGAATGTACTCACATTGTAGACTTAGATACTACTATAGCTTCCTGGTGATTCTCCTGGTTATTATCTATTAAAATTAAACAATGCACACGCGTTAGTAAGATAACCCAAATCACATTAGCCATACAACACGAGACAGAACTCCAACGAACTGAGCCAGACAGAGCCTTGACATGCGTTACGGAGCCCTAGATCAATCAGGTAGGGTAACAAATACGTGATCGGGGGTTATAATACTTACAACGAGGCAGAGCTTCGATTTTTAGGCGGTATAATACCCGAGTATTATAGCACCAGAGATTTGAGAGAGAAAAGAGAATTGAACAGTCAAGAAATGAGGACTTCGACCCGTTTAATAGGGTTGATCGAAGGGTGGCTCGCACCCCGCGACCTACAACTGCTTCTCCTTCATGGCCCGCAAGCAGGGTAGGGTAGGTCCTAGCCTTGGTGAATCAGGGGTGTAGGTCTCGCACGTATATGGCCATGTGGCGCAAGAGGATCCGGCCAGCTACCCCTCGGTCGCGCCCCGCGACAGACTTGGTGGATTGGGTCGCGGCCCACGAGGGCCTATATTTTTGTTTTTAGTTGATATTTATTAATAAAAATATTGTTTAGGGCTATTTCTCATATGCAGGGTATATTTTAAGGCGTCTAGGGTGTTGTAGGAGGGTTGTTATACCAGTTATCACATTACGGGCTTAAACTCATCCTCCATCAGAATCTTATGTGTGCAGAACGAAGGGTTGATACCCTTTATGTCAATGAGCTTCCACGCGATCGCCTGCTTATGTGCCTCAGGCACGCCCTTCAACTTTGTCTTCTCCTCCTCTGTTAACTCTGAAGAGATGATGACAGGTAACTGAGAACCCTCATCCAAAAAGGCATACTCCAGATGAGATGGTAAATCTTTTAGATCTAGGGACGGGGGACTCTCCACAGATGGCCTCTCCTCTGGCTCCTTCCTCTCAACAACCTCAAAAGCCTTAGAATGACACTCGAACCCCCATATGATGTAATGGTCATCTCAACCTCCAGGATAAATGTGTCCAGAATCTGCGTGTCCGAAACATCACGCCTACAAACATGACTAAAGCAACGACCCACATGTGACATGATGGTGTCAATGAAGTAGAGAGTATCGTCGTGCTCTATAGGATGAGTCATCGACCTATTAATATCAAAGGTGACCATGTCATCCTCTATGCGAAGCGTTAGCTTACCATCATAAACTTCAATCAATGCTCTTGCGGTAGCTAGGAATGATCGACCTAGAATCAAAGGAACATGAGCATCCTCATCCATGTCTAAGATCACAAAGTCAATAGGGAAGACAAACTTGTCGACATTCAATAACATGTTCTCCACAATCCCTCGAGGATATTTCACTGACCGATCCGAAAGTTGGAGACTCATACGAGTAGGAGAAGGCTCTCCTAGGTTGAGCTTAGCAAACACTGCATAGGGCATCATATTTATGCTAGCTCCTAGGTTGGCCAAAGCATTGCTGATTGATAGATCACCAATCAAGCATGGAATAGTAAAGCTGCCTGGATCAGTCATCTTGTTGGGAAGACGATTTTGAAGGACTGCTGAGCACTCCTCACTCAAGGACACATGTGATAACTCTTCCAACTTCTTCTTATTACTAAGAATGTCCTTCAGAAATTTGGCATACTTAGGCATATGTGCTAGAGCCTCTATGAAATGAAGATTAATGTGGAGATGCTTAAACAAACCTAAGAATTTAGAGAACTACTCCGCTTCTTTCTCTCTCTTGAATCTGCCAGGAAAAGGAATAGATGAGTAATCACGAACAGGCTCCTTCTTCTTCTGCTGAGACTCACTAGACTGTGCGGTACTTGCTGGGGCTAGCCTGGGTTGCACTTCGCCAGTGGGAGTCTCCATCTCTATCTCCTCATCAACCGGCTCCTCATCTACCATCGGTTGATCACCCGTGGCTCCTTTGCCACTCCGAGTCATGACAGCTTTGGCATGAGCATGAGAATTAGGATTAGGAATGGTGTTACCCGGTAATCATCCCGGTGGCCTCTGCTGTAACTATCTCGCCATCTCCCCCATCTATCTCTCCAGATTCTGCAGCGAAGCTCCCTATTTTTTAAATATAAGATTGTGTTCCTCGTGTTATTAATTATTAGAAGTCATATACTGGTTCAGCTGTTGATGCAAGTAGAATGTCCTTCAGCTCCTTGAACTCAGTACCAAATGATGATCCACTTGAAGATTGTTGTTAGAACCCTGGTGGGTTTCCTCCTGACCTCCAGTTGGATTGATTTTCCTAACCCAAATTATAAGAATTATTAAATGAAGCATTTTAGTAACGGTTATTCGGGTTAGAAATATAGTTGACCTCTTCCTATGATCTTACAGGGCAATCAGCTGTCTCATGTCCTTCACAATATATCTCACACTTCTGATCCTTCAATTTCATCTCCCTTAGGAGTGACCTGATACACACCTCTAGCAAAGGAGGTGGTCCTGGTAGAAGGAATGGAATTCCTTGCGGGATGGCTCTGCTGACCGGCCATAGCAAAACTCTCGAACATGTCCTTAGACTCAGTTGGATCCTTTTTGTCCATTATACAACCTCCAGAAGCAATATTAAACATCAGTTGAGTATCAGGAGTGAGACCATTATAAAATTTCTCAATAAGAGCCCATTCAGAAAGACCATGTTGGGGGCACCTGCTATCAGGAGTGAGACCATTATAAAATTTCTCAAAGTGTCGAGCCAAGTTGAAGCTCGACCAGCAAGGGACAAGGGGAACAAGCGCATATAAACTGCATCAGCGGTAACACCCGGAAGATTGAAAGTGCTAAAATACGCAAGAATCAAGTGATGTGGCCTGGTGCATCCTCGCCCCCCAGACCATGGAACTGAGCACTATTAGAAAATGTGGTCATGATATGGGACGGGATCTACCAATTCTGGTCAGCAGGTGCTTCGGGTGTTGTGATGGGAGTTCGGCCTCCGATGAAGCCTTCAGTGGCATGCTGGTGCACAGTGTGTCTAGCAAGATTATCACCCATAGCAACTGTAGGAAAAAGGAATAGGAATGAGTACCTTTTGTCGGTGATCCTACGAATACGCTTCTGATGCTGACTGATGACACGTGAAGACAACTATTTAACCAATGACTTAGGTTTGGTTTTCTAACCGATCACTCTCTCGTGAAAGAGAATAAATCCTATAGTAATTAGGTAACAAGGAAAGTCACCCACTAACTCATGAACCTAAAAACTGACCAATAAAAACAACCAAAACATGTGATGGAGTGCTATAAAGAAACAAGCCTAATTAAAGGTCCCAAATCCCACAACTATCAAATTGCAAAGAGTACCCTTAACCAACCCTCTAGATGTGAAGCAAGCTATAAGATGATACACCAAAATTCTAGGACTGACTGACTGACACACGAATAAGTAGATGAACCCCGAGTTATTAGGTGCTCAAAACTACCAAACAATGCATAGAATTACCCAACAACTTCTAATTATCTTTCAAATCAAAGAAGATGGGTGCACACTAATGTCTAGATGAATTTAATTTGATTTCATGTTATTAATTGTTACCAAGTTCAAACAATTAGATTGAGAATCGCGAATAAACAACCTAAAAGCGAGTTGTAACATAATTAGTAGTGACTTATTCCTACCAAAAGCATTAAACTCGTTAACCAAATCAATAAATTCAGCAAAACAACTCATAACCAATTTACTCCAAAGCGTTGTCAAAGTCATATAGTCAAAATAAATGTCAAACACGCATCAATAGATCATCCAAACCTAAGCGGCTTTAAAGTTTTAGCCTCTAAACATTAATTTAGATTCAAAACAAAGTCTAAAAACGAAAACATGTTCATAATTGTTTAAAAATAAAAAGAATCGAATACGAAACCATTACGGGTTGCAATATTAAATCATGAACCGCACCCTTCTCTCTTCGAATTCAACAGCTTGTATGCTCCTGTACGACTCTTGAATTCCAGCCGTATGATTAGTAGGTTTTTTTTTCCTTTTTTTCAATCGTCCCTTATGATTGTTGCCGTCAAAAAAATCATCTAGTAGGTCTTTTTTCATTCCAATATATCCAATCCCCAGCCGTCAATATGGCTTGATAAAAGGCCACATGGGCTCACGAACAAGACTTACACAACTAACAAGTAAACACTGCGATGGCATAATGTAGAATTACACAATTTCATTAGGGGTAATTTTGTCTTTTGGCACTAAAGCCCCTCTTTCTTGTCGTTTTGTTTTTCCACTAATTGCCATGTTAACATTCATAAAAATTCTCCTGCCTACTACGTGCTCTGATGTCAGCTTCTTTTTTTGTAGTTTCATCTCCATAACTCCACTGTTAAATGAAACTTATTAACATATAAAATCATTTGATTAATTAACTTTCTGTTAGGATCTGAGGTCCTCATGATTGTGTTTGTTTGTAATAATTGAACAATGAATGAATGTAAAACAGAGATCTAATGCAGCGGAAATAAAACAAACTTTGTAAACACAATCAAAGGAACAATAGTTTTTATAAACATGTGAATCTCATTAGAGTCGAATGATTATAATCAAAAGTTTACATGCATGCTTACATACTAAAACTCCCCCTCAGCTCGAGCTCCATGGTTAATCGTACAAGATGATAGAATTGAAGGAGAAACTCCTTGAATAGAACAGTGCAAACTGTTCTATTTATAGTGCACATCAAACCACTGAATCATCTAAGCTGACGTCACAATGAAAGTGAAACTTAACAACCTAACAACCTACAACCACTGATCTAATACAAGCACTGTTGTCAAACAGATGATTACAATACAAAATACAAAGACAGGTTAAACTTCTGTTACTTCATACCACTGTTTCAGCCCTAGCAGTGCTTTAGCCTTCAGCAGCACTTGCGTCAAGGCAGTAGATTGACCATCAGTACTTAGTCTTCAATAGTCTTTGGATGGACATCAATTGTTGTGGACAACAGTTGATAGAAGACATCAGTTGTTAGAATCACTTTCAAAGGGAAAGTCTAGTGTAAACCACTGCTTATGTAGAATCCACTATTCTGAACCAATTTTTTGGCTTTACATCATATGTTCCTCTGTAGGGTCCAATCCCAACAATCTCCCCCTGGAACAGATGATGCCAAAACCCTTCATTATTCTGAATTTTTGTTCTCATCAGAAGTTCCCTGACTTGTCCGTTAAATTGTAATTCAAAGTCCATAGAACTTGTATCATCCTCATCCCTACACAGTATAAGCTCAAGGAGATCTTGTAGATCTTCAACACCCAGGCCCAGTGCTTGTTCCCTTGATATGTGCTTTACTTCACCATTGGATCTGAGCAGCATCAATACATGGGTCTTTTGATCAGACATCCATTTTAGTATTTTTGAACCCAATGGGTTTCTTGGGAGAGGTTTATTTGCTGATGAGTTTGGAGATGATGGCATGTTTAATAATTTGTTGGCAAGGTTTTGAAGTTTTGCTGAGCTATCTTCTTCTAATGCCATTCTTTTGATGGCTTCTTTAAAATACTCAGCTTCTTTTTCTTTCTCTTCTACATCAGTCAGCTGTTGCCTCTTCCTTTGGTTTAACACAATGACAGAGGTATCTGCTGATGTGAACAGTGGTTCAGATGTATGGACCTGCTTCTTTGGCTTATCAGTGGTTTTGTTTTCAGGCTTCTTTGGTAAGTTAGGATCTGTCATTCTCCTTTTTCTTAGCCTTTTATAAGCCTCATCTGTATATTGCTTTGTCCATTTTGATATGGCTTTGGCAGTTCCAACCTTTGCATAAACCAATTCTTGCTTCTTTTGTTTGTACTCCAAGGTAAGATCATCAATGGCCTTTTTCTATTTACTCCAGTTTGGTGCTGACCTTTTCATACCTGCATCATTTTTGATCCTCTCAATTCTGTTCACCTCATGCTTTAAAGCAATGAGTGGGCATTCACTGAACTGTTCTTCTTTAGCTGGATAGAATTTTTCTTTCATAATGAATGCAAGATAATCCTTTCTCATTTCCTTTTGTAGGTCAGCTTCAGGTGGCAGATTAAACATTTCTTTGCTCAGGTCTCTTGCATAGTCTTCCATTTGTCTAACCTTAGTGAGCAAGAATTGCATTCTTTCAGAAATAGCTTTGTCACCTTGATCTTTACATTCAAATCTAGCTCTCATATCATCTTTCCTGGCTTTGAGTTTTAGATACTCATCCATGTTTGCTGGATCTCTGAAGCCCATGAGAGAAGGAAATCTTTTTTTTTTTTGAAGAATCATCCTCTGTGTAGAATTGTCTCATTTCATTCTTTCCAGCTTCCAATTCCAGTGGATAAGTTGCAGCTATTGGAATAATATCAGCAGGATCATAGCCTTCAAGAATTTTTGGATCTTTTATTGGTTTGGCTAGAATTGATGGAATGAATGGTTGTGGTGGAATCTTATTGTAGGATACAGATGAAAGGGGAACAGGTGCTGGTATTTCTTCATCATTGACCTGAATTTTTTTTTTTTGATGTAGGTTTTATTTGGTGAAGGAGTATTTGTTGGTGGCTTTTTAATTGGAGTTGAATATGGCTTGAAGTGTAGTGGTGATGTTTTGACTAACAGCTGTTGAAACAACAGGTGTTTCAACCACTGTTGTCATTACAACTACTAATGTGTCAGTAGAAGTCTTCTGCTTTTCAGCAGGTGGTGATTGAGTGGGTGCTGATATAGTTGAAGAGGTGGTGATTGATTTGGTGAGAGCAGGTGTTTGAGTGGTGTGTGTTGAAGTGGAAGTGATTGAAGTGGGAGGTTGTTGAGTAACAGTTGTTGAAACAACTAGTGTTTCAACCACTGTTGTCATTACAACTGATGATGTGTCATCAGCTGTCTTCTGCTTTTTGGTAGGAGGTGATGGTGGTGTGATTGTTTTTGGTGGTGATGGAATATTTGGTGGGGCAGTGGTTGAAATGGGAATAGTTTTTGTGGTTGAAGTGGTGGTTTTTAGTTTAACAACTGCTGAAACCACTGAAGTACCAATGGTTGTTGATGCAACAGGTGTTACAACAGCTGTTTGGTTGGAAGATTGATGTTCGAAGCTTTTGGAAGGTGGTTTGGATGCATGCTTTGTGGGTCTGGATGGTGTGTGTTTGGGTTCCCTCACTTTTCTACTGGGATTTTTCCTTTTTGGCTCAGGATTTTTATCATCCTTTGGCTCAGAAATACCCTGCTCATTCAACTCCATAAAAGCTCTTTTCTCCTCATTCCACCTGGATTTATCCTTAGCCTCTCTATCCCGTTTCACTTGCTTTTGCTTCAGCAAGTGCATTTGTGGTAACATCAATCTTTTTAGACCCATCTGGCAAGGGTATGTCTACAAGCATACTTGAATTATCTGGTTTAATGTATAGACCATCATCATACCCTTTCTTTTTCAACTGTTTCATTTTCACCCCTTTTTGGCATCAGCTAGAGGAGGATTATCAAGGAAGATCATAGTTGGAGGAGCTAAGCCAGTGGTTCGTAACAAATGGGCCTTAATTGCCTTGATCTCTGCCTGAGTGTCTTTGTATCATGCATCCATGGCATTTCTGATTTGTTGGATGTGGAGTTCATGTTGTAAATCATCATACTCTCTTTGTTTGTGGAGAAGTGGTTGAAACAGCTCCCAAAGAGCATCAGGGGATGGAGTAGTGGATGCAGAAGGAACAAATGATGGTGCAGCAGTGGGTGTGGACTTTTGAGAATTTCACAACTGTTGCAGCATCGTTTTGATGTGTGTAACAGATGAGTCAATTCTGTCTACACGTTCCGTCAATTCCTGATATTTTAAATCATCACCCAACTTAATGGGATTATCTGATTTCCCAGTAGCAGTGGTTGTAGCAATGTTTGACTTAGGGAAAGAATTCCAAAAGTCATCCATTGATGCCCCTTGTTCTTGGTAGTGGGGTCTTCTTCCTTCAGCACTTGATAACCTTTTGATGGTGCCAGTGGTTAAAACAACCTCACTAGTGGATATCATAGGTGTAATAGAAGGAATTGCCTTCAAGGGAGTTTGATTGATGAAACAACTGGCCAAATACAGATTTGTTGATCCAACACTTGTAGTTGCTGCTCCACTTGAACTACTGACAGGAATTACAGGTAATTCTAGCTGTGTAACCTCCTCAGATGTTGGTGGGTTAACAGAGATAAAGACTCCAGACTCAGTCAGTTGTTGGGGTATGTTCTCATTTACATGTGAGTGAGAAGAACTGATTTGTGTCTGGGCAATATCAACTGCATCCAACAAGGGTAATATATGAGGTGGAATTTGAGCTGTGAGGTTGGGTGTAGAAAGCGAATTTGCCCCGGAAGTGGGCTGTGGATGATAGAATCAAGTGATTCTAGAGCATCATAATTTGGTGTCCCTGTGCTTACAACCTGATCTTTTTGTGAAGATGCAGGAGGAGTTTGAGGCAAAGGTGGAGATCTTTCTTCCATCTGTTGTGAGGAAGTAGCAACAGTGGTTATTGGTGACTTTGGTGTTGTCACAGGTATTTGCTCGGGGATCTCATCTTCCAGAGTTACCCTTTTTGTGGGTTTTGGGGGCTTTTTGGATGATTTCTTTTTGGGCTTTTTGGTAATGATAGGTGTGGGTTTCATAGTAGTGGTTGTGCTACTATGATCACCTGGAGCAGTGGGCTCAGCAGCAGATACCTGAGGAGCAGTGGTAGCTGCTAAAGTCTGCTCAGGTACCTCTTCTTGTGTTTTGGAAGGTTTTAACATTCCTGTGAATGTTTCTGCAGTTAAACTATTTATGTGAAGATGAGCACCCTGTGTAAGCACATGGGCATTTTCTTTTGAAAACTTTTTTCTCAAAATAGTAACTCAAAAACCTTGGAAATAGTAAGAAAGCCTTTTTATCAACATTTTTGACCAAGTAATTAAAGATTTCCTAGGAATAATTAAAATTTTCTCCTTGCAGGATAGCATATCCCAGATACTGAATCTTCAAGGGGATTTCATTGAAGGCAGTGGTTTTGTAGGATACACACATAAGGAGAGTATGAAATAAAAACCTTGTAGCAGATGGAAAACTGCCTTTTTGTAAAGTATATTTTTTCATTTCTTCTTCATACCCTCTTTCAAGGAAATCCCTTTGGTACTCTGTTTTAGTGAAAGAACTTTTACCTTCCAGATCATTGAGTTCAAAAACTTCAGAAATCGATTGAGGTGTGATGGTGAACGTTACACCCTTTATTGAAGAATTTATGGCTACAACCTTTTTGTTCACCTTTTCTAGGGTTGCATTTTTCCAAAACTGCCTTTGTGTAGTCAAGTAAACGGTTGCATCACAAGTTAACAAAGTTTTGTACTTTGTGGATGAAAGTTTGTTGATGATGGAATCAAAGATTCTAGTTTCACTGGGTTTTTCAAAGATACCCAAGTAATTGTGTGAAAATTTAAATGGAATCTCAATTTTGGGTGAATCCTTTTGTGTGGTTTTACTGGATTTTTTCACCATGATTGAATCGGGGATGAAGAAGATGAAATGAAGTCGAAAAGGATTGTGTGAAAATTTTGAGGACAACTGTTTTAGAAAGGAATTTTGAATTCGATTCAACAGTAAAACCCCTGTTTTGGAGTTTTGGTCAGGGTTTTATAGATGAAAAAGTGAATGCTGACGTGGCAGCGGTTACAAAAGATCTGACCGCTATGTACTGTCCACGTGCCAACCTCTGATGGAAAGATGAATAATGGAAGACAGTTGTTTAGGAAACCACTGATGGAACAAGTATCAGTGGTTGCTAGAAAGAAACATGAAAATAGTGGGTGACTTTAACTATATGTGGATAACCTGTGTCAGTGGTTTAAAACACTGATTTGAACAACAGTAGGTAACCATGAAAATGATGAAAACAGAGGTTGACTTTCAATTGTGGAAAGCAATAACAAACAGACGTTTGAACCAAAACAGTGGTAATGGCAGATTTTAAAGATTTAATGAAAAATTCATTTTTAGCTATTTTTAAGGATGGATTATTGATTTTCTGAAAACATTTTAATGCTTTAATTCATAGAAAAAGAAGGATTTTGCCTGTTACTTCATGTTAAGCCATCCAAACCTAAAAATCAACTTTTCAAAGGAAAATATGACTAATGTTTTAAGTTAGCACATCTTCCAGTTGACCTTTAGTTTGAACCATGAGACAAAAGAATCAAACCTTTTTCATAGCAATCCCTCACAAAGTAATCTCTGATGGTGATTAATGGTAAATCAATGGGATATTGAATTTTTGATGATATATTTCAGCTACTTGACTGTCCTGCATAAAAGAAGTCTTTTGAGCAATTATATCAAAACTCAATAACATATTTTGAAGTTACAAATAGTTAGACTTTTCAGCAATAACAGCAACATCATAATATTCTTCAATCAGTGGTTGTGGAAATATCTACTGCATATGTATAGTCCAAACACTAAGCTAATAGCCTGGGAGTTGATATCCCTTGATGTAATCTTGTTACACTCTTGGTGTCTATACTTGTTTGAGTATGATAGATCTTGACAAACATGCCTCCAACATATGCTGTGTTTCTGAGGGTCCACTTTTTACCAAAGATTCTCATCCCTTGGTGGTGGTGCAAGTTTTAAACTTGTTTTCCCTGAACTGTTGAAGCTCCTCTTACATGACAAACACCCAACTTTCTGTCTTTTAGTGCCCCAATGGTACATGACTTGTTGATGGAATGGTAGAAAATCAATAAGAGAACAAATGTTTTGGGATAAACTTTATGTGAGAATCCCTTTTCAATTGATGTTGTCAAGGTTTGCTACAATGGATGAGGTTTAAAAAGGACTGATGTTCAAAATGTGATGTTGCAGATGTGAATCACCTGAGCTAACATCTGTTGGTGACTTTTGATGATCCAACAGGTGTTTGAAATGATGGTGAGAGGATATGAAGGATAGGATGGACACACTGAAGATCTTTTAACCATTTTTGATGGAGTTAATCAATCAGTGGTTAAAGAAAAAAAATAATGGTAAGGATTTGAAAGCTACTTTGGTCAAACACTGTTGTGCATCAGTGGATAAGCTTTGACAGTTGTTTTGGACAACTGCTGCTCTGATGATGAGGGTGATTTTGAATTGTGAGAATCACACTATAATATTCAGCATCTGTTGGTGATGAATGTGAAATACCTGCAGAGTTAATTTCTTGAAAAAGAGACATTTTAAATGCAAATTTATCAATATTAACATAGCAACAGGGTTTACAGGAAGCTTAATGAAAATTTCCACATGCCCAGCCCTTGTTTTAGAGCACTTTAGATCTAGGCGGTGGTTAAGTATCCCAGATGATTACCATACTTTACTTTGACCATACATTTTGAGTTTAACTTTTTAACAGTTTTAGAATAAAACATGTACAACTAAAATTTTTGTAGTTTGTTAACAATCTATTGTTATTTATTTGAGCACGAGTTTATGAAAAGACTTGAATATAACACCATCTTCATTTGATCCATTTTCAAGGAGTTATATCACCCAAAAAATGAAAGGGTTCACCATCCTGACAGGTGAATGAGCTTTTACTATCTAAAACAAGTAAAAATGCAAAACATATCATTCCAAAAATGAAGAATAATATGTCCTATTTTATCTAAAACCTTTACAACAAAAATTAAGTAAAGATTTTCTGAAAATAGTAACAAATAGATCTGGTGTATTTTTAAAGTCAATGTACCTTTTAATCAGATCAGAATCACCTTATTCTTAAGATAAAGAAAATGGTCAGTGGTTTGAATCAAAGTTTCTTTCCCACTTTTTGGTACCATTATCTTGTCACATGATTATAACTATGAAGTTGTCTGCTCATAATGGTTTTGAAGGCTCTTTGTGAACCTTATTACCATGTGAAAAATTTCTGGAAATTTAGCCTAATCCTCTTTATTTAATAATCAAACTGGTGATACCTTTGTTACCTGAACTCCCTGATACGGTGATTGTGCAAGATTGATGGATGACATGTAGGATCGTTATACGACCTATATGAGTCGTTCAGAATCAAAACTAAGCTGTTTGAAAGGCGAAAACAGTCCAACAACTGAGAATCAGTGATAGAACGGTGTAGAAACAGAGAATTATACTTAAAACAGGTTTTTCATTGATGTTCAACTTGATTACACGGTGAGAATTGGGCAGCACTTCGTTACACCTTCACCTATTTCGTACCAAATGAAAAACCACACTGCCCTATTTATAGGCAGTTGATTTCGCACGAAATGACAACATGTCATTTCATACGAAATAGCAAATCCTCATATCGTACGAAATAACATATAACTGATTTTGTGCGAAATGACTTCAAAACATATAAAATTACATATTTGACATTTTAACCCTACTACAAGCTACCGCATGACCTAGACTGTAGACGTAGGCTATAGACATCGTGCACCAACAAACTCCCCCTTGGATATTGTCGGAGTCTTCAGTCAGGTTGTCTTCAACACATTCTACACAGGGACTTGAATCTTTCTTCCCTTTGCTTTGGCTTTCTTCTTAATGCACTCTTTAGCTTCTCATTTTCTTTTGCAGCTTTCATCTTCTCTTCAGCTTGTATCCTCATCCATTTACCTCTTTTCTCTTCAAGTTTCTTTCTTTCTTTTTTGGCTTTCAGCGCTTCCTCTTTCTCAATCTCTCTCCACTTAGACGACCATTTATTCTCAGCATTAATTCCTTTCTGGAAACAAATAGTTACAACCTTCTGAAACTGCATCGCCTGCTCTTTGTCTTCAGCTTTATAACAGATCTTGTTAACGAACAAACATTCAATGTCTTTTGCTGAACAGTTGATAATCCACATCGGATCATACAAGTGGATATGTCTAACTTCATTTTCCACCTTGTATGTGATCACAGCTTCAGTCGACAAGCAGCTGTACACCCAACACACAAACCCTTTATGGAAATCTTGCTCCATCTTCGGTAGTGGAATGTTTTTTATCATTCTTGGATTCTTGATTTGCAAGATTGTTTCTACTGAGCCTGTAACTGGATCCACCCTCCTTACTTTCTTTGGATAATGTGGTTTCCAGTGTTTAAACTCTTTGAAAGCTTCAAACTTTATTAATCCCCAAACAGGCACATCATGCTTTCTAACAGGATAATCTAAAGTTCTGACTTTTGCAAGTTCTTCAACATCTCACCAGGGTAAAAACATGATATCCTGAATGTATGCAAAATACTGAACTCCATACTCACGACGGATAGCATACGCATTAACCTGTGGCAGAAAGCCCCAGCTGATTATATCACCAAGTGAAACATCTCTATCTCTTTTGTAGAACTTCAGCGGTCTTTTAAACTTTCGTTCAGTACTTTTTCTAAACCATTTCTTCCTCTCTTCACGCTGTTCATCTTTCAATGTTCCATCAAAGTTTTTATCTTTTAAACATTCTTCAACTTTTCTTCTCAACTCATCAATGTTTGCTTGACTGAAAAATTCAACAAGCGTTGGAAAATCAGAAGTACCAACATTCCCACGTTCTTCATCACTGCAATCCTCCACTTCAACTCTATCATAGATGTCAGCCTCTTCAACATATTTATAATGATAATCGGGCTGCTGATTGATGTCGAATTGATTCAGCTCTTCTTCGAAATCAAACTTGAAAGTACTTTCATCAATGTGTGACATCTTGATAATCTCATCTAGAGTATACGTATGCCTGATTTCACCTTCTTCTACATCTGGCTCAAGACGCAGAATCAGTTTTTCACTTTCATCAACATTCTGATCATCAACATTCTCCCCCTCACTTCCTGCATTCTGAGGCTCCTCATTTGCATCGTCATGAAGATAATCGTCAACATTCTCTTCATTCGAAGCTTCAGTAACTTTAATGCCAGTACCTCCTTGATTATCATCATCATTGTTGTCATCATCATGATCACTACTTGCAGAAAACACGTCATCTGCATCATCTTTCTTATTCTCATCATCTTCCTTTTCTTCATCATCCTCATCATCTTCTTCATCTTCATTTACAACATCATCCATTTCAACATCTTCTTCAAAAATACCAGACACTGCAGAAATAGGACAAGGATTCTATATAGGTGATTCAGGTACAGTTGATGGAACAATTGCCCTCTCAGTGACTTCAGAAACACCTTCAATACCTTTACCCTTATTCTTCATCTCAGCTTCAATCGCAGCTTGACGATGAGCTCTCGCCTCTTCAACCTCAATCTCTTCAAACCTCTGTTCAACAGACTTCACAAGCAAATTCTCTAACACTTTGTTCATCATATATATTTTATGTTCTTTCTTTGCATTGGCAGCCTTTAATTCTTTGTTCTTTAACTTGAAATACTTATTTTACTCATCCCTCCGAGCCTTTTCCTCTTCTAACTCAGCAATACGTACTTTAAGAATATCAAAGTCAGCTTGATCAGCATCAACTCTTTTTAACAAGGACTAGTTTTCAGCTTCAACTGTCTTGACACGATTTTAAAGTTTCTTTTCACGATCTAGCAACTTTTTATTCTCAACTAACACTTCTTCTACTTTCTTTTCTAACTTCTTTACCTGCTCATCATTTACAAAATTGAAATCTCCAATATCATCAAGAGCAATATTCTCCGGAACACGTGGAAAATTTCTGTATCCAGAAGAACCAGGAGTAGTTTGAACTTGTGGTTGAGAAGATGGTCGTGTTTGTAGAATATGTTGTGATGTGATAACTGGTTGTTCTACAATTGGTGATTGATTTGGTGGTGATAGAGGTGGTGGTGATAGTTGATGTGGTGGTGATTGGATTGATGATGGTTGTTGTTGTGGTGAAGGTGGTTTACTTGGTTCCTGGATTGGTTTATTCTTCAGCAAAATTTTCAACCTCTTTGCTACCTTCGGAGTTACAACACGTTTTCTTGCACTAGCTTTCTTCTTACCTCCAGATGAAGGTGGTGTTGGAGTATCTTGAACATGACCCGGAGATGGTATGTACAAATCATCATCATTTTTACCACTCCTTTTTCTCTTTTTCTGTTTCTCTTTCTCTAGATTAGACATTACTTTCTTATAACGTTCAGTTTCATCAACCTCCTCTTCAGATGAGCTTGATGAACTTTTATCTTCATTGTCACCTTTATTCTCACTGGCTGCTTTAGCTGCTTCATCAGCTTTAAAACTTTCATTAAGAGCTTTCAACAAACGATCAGATTCAGGAGATAAACGAACATGATCTCCTTCAACTTCAGCTTCTGGTTCTTCTTCCTCTAGTTCATAGACCAGTAATGTCTCAACAACCTTCTTAGGATGCTTTGATTTTGGTTGTGATGAAGAACCTTCTTCAAATTGATCTTTAGGAGTTCTCTTGCCTCCTCTTTTCTTCTTTTCTTTTACATCTTTCAAAAACCATTCACTTCTTGTATATTTGAATCCTTCTAACGTTTTAAGTTCATCAGCTGCACTTCTTTCCTTCATCTCTTCATCATTCCTCCATTTGAGATGATCAACAGGATCTGGATCAACATAATTTTTATCCTTGATAAAACCAAAAAATTCTACTTTTGTTGATGACTCTAGATGATTTTAATGATATCTGGACAATACTTTCAAAGTTTCATTTTCCATGTGGAACAACTCCAACAAATCATTATTTTCATCTTTCTCAAGATCTGGATAAGCATGATCCAGAATCATCTGTACAAATCTTGGATAGATCCATGTTTTGCTCTTTGATGTAATGTTCTCCTTCATGTAATGAAAAATGACTCTTGAAAAATTATACTTCTTGTTCAATACAAGTGCCGTCACCATATTCATCTGATAATCGCGCATCACGTCATAACCACCCTTCCTGTGACTCAGTGCATGAACAATAGAATGAATGAAAAACTTGTAAGGCTTTGAAAAATTTGCTTTCAAGTAGTTAGCACTGTTCAGTGGTCCACTATATCCCATCCTTAGCATACAACCCTTCACCATCCTTTCAGGAAACTTTTTCGGAGAATCTTCATCATCTGGAAAGTCTAACACCTCACGTACTAGCTGTTCTGTAATGATGATCGGTTTATCTTGGCCATTCAAGCTCACAATCGAATTTATCGTTTTGCTTTCTTCGTCATACGTTGCATTCTCCCAGAAACTCTCAATGTGTGACTCAAAAACAAGATGCTGATTAGTTAAGGCCTTCTGAATAGGTAATCTTTTCATAAACTCTAGAATACTTTTGAATGCAACCATTTTTGGAAGTTTCTCATCATAAACACAACAGGTGTTGTGTAATGGATCAAATTGAACATTCGATGCCTGAAAAACAAAAACAAACATTCAAGTTACACTTAGAATAATTTTCAACATAAACTCTTCATTCAAACGAAATCCCCTCAAGCGAAATGACCTTACATGCGAAATAGCACATTCCGACGAAAAGACATTTTCAAGCGAAATGATTATTTCAAGTGGAATCAGTTTTCAAACGGAATAGCATGATTTCAAACGAAATCAACTTCAAACAGAATAGTCATTTCGTTTGAATTTGACACATTTATTAATAGGCTATTTCGTACGAAATACCTTATCATTTCGTTTGAAGACAGATCTATGAACAGTAAAATTACAGTTGATCAAAACATGAACATATGATGAAATTGATTTTCTGGGTTTGTTCTATGGTGAATTCCGAGTTCAGGGGTGTGATTTATTATCATTTTATCCCACAAAAACGATCTAGATCTATGTTCCAAGTTCAGATCTACCGAGTTCACACAAAATCAAATTATCTAGATCAAATTGATACTCTAGAATTCATCTACAACATGTTCCGAACACACAAATTTGATTATTGTTCATTTTAGTTTACCATCAAACCCTATTTCGTGCGAAATAGGCACTGAGGCGCTTTCATGCGGAATCAAGTTTGAAGCGGAATGGCTATTTCGTACGAAATAGTCATTTCGTTTGAAAACTCAATTTTTGAAAATTTTTCAACTTTTTAACTTTTTGAATTTTTACCATCACACCCAGTTAACCAAGTCCAAGTTAATGACCCTGGTCAACTGTTTAGCCTGCCAAGTCCAAGTTAATGACCTTGGCTGACGAATTTATGAAGTTGCTGATTTTTTGAAACAGATTTTAAATTCAAATTAATGAATTTTGAACTGTTCAAGCAATTACCAACATCTTTTCACAAACTTTTGCTTACCCAAACCTCATGTTCCAACATGTTTAGCACTATAAGACTTTGATCATCAGATCCTCAACGTCCGTAGTTGAAAATAAGATGAAAATCAAATCTTTTTGGATTTTACAATATTACTAAACTAACAGGAAATGCTATGGAATTTAAAGAAATACTAAACTGTACACACATATTTTTGGTGAGCGTGTTAGGGGATCATATCAGCTGCCGACAAGCTACAAGTACCGTTAAACTTTGATTTCATTCTAAGCATTAAACAATTCACAGTGATTGCCGATATATTGGTCCACTTTAAATTTTCACATAATTTTCAATCTGTTCAGGATACGAATTAGATGTCTCAATACATAACTTATACGAGTGTACCACCTCAGAATATACTCCCGTATCCAGATCCCAATATTCAGTCTTACAGGTGAGTATACCTAGATGATATTTGTAAGGGGTTAAATGCGAGACCGTGAGAGCTTAGGTTATTGCTTCCGCAAAATCAGAGAGATGACGGTTTGACTTTAGGTGGGTCTCCCTTGGGGATCTTCTTTACAACAGCACATGATTAGCATTTTTCAATGTTTCATCATTTTTTTATGCTGAGGGGGGGCTTTTATTTCAAGCAGCGTAAAGTATTCTCCGGGGACTAGGCCATTGCTTCCGCAAAATCAGAAGTCCCGGGATAATACCCCAGATATCACTAAGCATAAAGACATAGTATCTTAGAAAGAGGGGTCTTTCAAACAAGATTTCGGGGGTTACCCATATATCCGAGAGATGTTCCCCACGTAATAAGCAAGAAATGATTTAGGTTTATATCCAGAACAAACCTACTAAAAGTGTAAAAACCTATCGGCATATCATCTGCAAGACTGCTTAACACTTTTAAACTATACATATCTTTAGCGTACTGCAACTGTCTAGCTGATGTACTATCATTTCCCCTTTTTACACAAACACTCTTAGACTTTTTCACTGTTTTTGGATTTTGAAATTTTATCATGTTTTTGTATTTTATGTATACTTTCTCCCCCTAAAAACAAAAACATATTTTTGTGTTTTTGGTTTTATCGAAAGCAGAAAATAAACTATACAGAAACTTGACAACATGACGTGGATCACTTCAGATCACCGTCCTCCTCGGCTTCACACTCAACAACCTTCCCAGAAAACAAATTTTTTAACCCATTTAATTTCAAAAGATAGTTAAATCTCTTTTTATCAAAAGGTTTTGTGTAAAAATCATCTCTCTGATCATCGGTGTGTATATGATCAATTCGAATCAATTTCTTCTCATAGCAATCACGGATGAAATAATGTCGAATTTCTATATGTTTCGTTTTAGAGTGGTGAACCGGATTTTTAGTAATGTTTATAGCTGCCTCATTGTCCACAAAGATTGGTGTATCCAAGAACTGCAAACCATAGTCCCTCATCTGCTGTTGGATCCAAAGGATCTGAGAGCAACAGCTGGAGGCTGAGACGTATTCAGCCTCACATGTAGAGAGAGCGACTGAGGTTTGTTTCTTGCACTGCCAGGTGACTAGTCGAGTTCCAAAGAACTGACAGCCTGCAGTTGTGGATTTTGCATTTTGCTTGAAGCTTCCAAAATCAGAATCAGCAAATCCCGAAAGAGAAAAGTCACCAGACTTAGGATACCACAAGCCGGTGCTTGGGCAGCCTTTAAGATACCGTAATATACGCTTCACAATCGTCAGGTGTGACTGTCTCGGGCTGGACTGATATCTGGCGCATAGGCAAGTTGGATACATGATATCCGGTCTGGATGCAGTCAGAAACATTAAGGATCCAATGATTGACCGGTAATACGTCTCATCCACTTTCTCTCCGCCTTCGTCCGGACAAATCCCATGATTCTGAGCTAGGGGTTGATGATGGAGTAGATTCAGACATGTTGAACTTTTCCAGCACATCATTCACATATTTTGTTTGATGAATGAAGATTCCTTCGGGCATTTGCTCGACCTGTAGCCTTAGGAAGAACTTCATCTCCCCCATCGAACTCATCTCAAACTTTTTCTTCATAACCTTCTCAAAATCTGTAAGTCCCAAACATCCCAAGATATCACTCAAAGGTTTAATCGAACGCGGAATATAAGATCAAACCACAAGAACAAAAAGAAAAAAATATTATTACCAAACTTTGTGCCGCTGCTTCGATCGCACACGGTTTCAACGAACCGTCTGGTACGATCTTTAAAAGATTGCACACGCTCTCTAGGAACGTCTGGTACAATCTCTAGGAACCTTGCACACAATCTCTAGGATTTTCTGGTACAAGGTTCTCCATGGGGGATTACATGATTGAAAAATAATGAGAGAGAACTACTACCAATATTCTAATCATGACTATTTATAGGAGCCTCTACCCCAATGGCGCACATGACCTAGCCCAAACTCAAGTCCTATTCTAAACCCAATAAACATAAACTTGTACAATAAAGATAAGCGTAAAACTATACAATTTCTGGGCCTTACAATATCCCCCTAGTTTTATGCTATCTTTATTACGGCTAAGAAAAATAATATCTTCAGCTGTTATGATCTTCAATCCTGAGTCTTTTCTTTCAGTGGTACAATAGTAAACAGGCCCAAAGCCCACTCTCTATATTTCCCAACAACATCAAGTGTCATGAAAGAAGCTTTATGTTTTCTTTTCTTTCCTTTCCCAACGCTTTCAAAGTGTCACACAAAACAAAGAAACCCAGCTTCTTC
The DNA here is from genome assembly GCA_030545235.1 of Helianthus tuberosus. Taxonomy (NCBI): domain Eukaryota; kingdom Viridiplantae; phylum Streptophyta; class Magnoliopsida; order Asterales; family Asteraceae; genus Helianthus; species Helianthus tuberosus. Next base: position 178,093,483 of record CM060448.1, on the reverse strand, counting down.
TTCATTTTAGAACTGAACCACCAAAACCTAATATCTTTTGAAAACTCAGCCGCCAAACTTATATGATGATGATGACAGAGAGTTACGAGTTGCCAGAGATGAACGATTGTTCAACGCAACGTGATCTGGTATTTGATGGACACCACAACTATTCACGAAAACCCGAACTCGAAATCTCGAAACGGAAACTGAGAAGTTAATGATGAGAGGTCGGAGTTTTAACGGAGAAGATGATTGTGTCGTGATCGGAGGTGGTGGTTGTGTTGAGTGGAGATGGTTGACACTAGTTGTTGAAGGTACGACTTCGCTTATCGGAGAAGAAGAGTGATCGGTGGACTCGAAACCAGCGGCAACTCGAAATTTCTACTCGAGAACAAGAACCTCAAGAACTGATGCAAACTCGAGAACCTGAGATGATGATTACTGTTATGTATGTGGTTGCAGGTTTTCAAAGACAAAGATGGAATGTAAATGATGACGGTGTGCGAGATCGATGTGTGGAGTGGTGTGCGATGATGTTTGACTGTGAATCGGAACTCGAAAAACAATCGGAGACGATGAACTTGCAGGTTCCGGTGATGTCGGTTTCGGAAAACTTTGAAAATCAACTCGAAAGAAGATGATGATGATGCGTTGATGATGAACAGTAGTAACCGTAGTAACTGGGAGTCGATTGAAGGTGATGATGATGTCGAATGATTAACGTGAAGATGAAATATGCAGGCTATTAACGATGATGATCTGAGGATGAACATAGATGATGATGGCTGGTAACAACGTCGGAAGAGATGGCCGGTGGAGGAGTTGAGGAGGGATAACGGTGAGGCGGAGGTGGTGGTTAAGATGATGTCTGACCCGATCGGACAAGTTGTTTCAGTCGCACGACAATAACCTGATCGCACAATATATTATCACCCACCTTTTCTCTTTAATTTCAGGCGCACAAGATTTGCATTCAGAATGATATGATGTCTGCTATTGATTGTCGTTGGATCGCACAAGAATATTATAGTCGCACAAGTGTGTTGTCGCACAAGATATTTAAGATGTTGCACACTTTGACTTCTGGTAGATAAAATAGCCAATAAAAAAAAATCAAATCCCAAAATTCAAGGAACGAATTTTGAAATTTTAAAGTTTTTGATTCTTTCCACCAATAAATCCCTACAAACACGTAACCAATTTTCTAAACCTCCAAAATAGATCAAACGTATGAAATTTTTTTACTGTTCTTCGAAATCTTTTTCTTCACTCTTGTTCTTCGATCTTCCAAGTCATACACACCTATAGTTCAAATCATGATTCTTAACAATAAGATAAACTGTTACCTTGTGAACCAAATATCTCCCTTTTTACGAACATACATCCCCCGACATGGTGCAAATCCTTCTTCTTGTTCTTCGAGTGATATCAAAACGGAGCCCTTGAATGGCTTCAATGGCTCTGATACCACTTGTAAGTCCCAAACATCCCAAGATAACACTCAAAGGTTTAATCGAACGCGGAATATAAGATCAAACCAGAAGAACAAAAAGAAAAAAATATTATTACCAAACTTTGTGCCGCTGCTTCGATCGCACACGGTTTCAACGAACCGTCTGGTACGATCTCTAAGAAGATTGCACACACTCTCTAGGAACGTCTGGTACAATCTCTAGGAACCTTGCACATAATCTCTAGGATTGTCTGGTACAAGGTTCTCCATGGGGGATTACATGATTGAAAAATAATGAGAGAGAACTACTACCAATATTCTAATCATGACTATTTATAGGAGCCTCTACCCCAATGGCCCACATGGCCTGGCCCAAACCCAAGTCCTATTCTTAGCCCAATAAAAATAAACTTGTACAATAAAGATAAGCGTAAAACTATACAATTTCTGGGCCTTACAAAATCTTTACACAAATCATCATTTATCGAACCAAAAATGATGTCATCAACGTAGATCTGCACGATTAATAGATGTCCTGCAACCTCTTTTGTAAACAAAGTGCTATCAACCATCCCTCTGGTGAACCCATTGGCCAGCATATGTTGGGAAAGCGTCTCATACCAGGCTCTCGGGGCCTGGTGTAATCCGTAAAGCGCTTTATCTAGAAGATAGACTTTGTTTTTGTGTACTGGATTTGTGAACCCCAGTAGTTGTCCAACATATACTTCTTCTTTGATTTTGCCATAAAGGAATGCAGATTTCACATCTAATTGGTAGACTTTGAATCCTTTCCAGGACGCGAATGCCAGGAAGATTCTAATCGCCTCGAGTCTAGCAACAGGCGCATATACTTCGGTAAAGTCGATGCCTTCATGCTGACTGAAACCCTGTACTACCAAACGTGCTTTGTTTCGAACAATGACTCCTCTATTATCCCTCTTACACTTGAATACCCACTTTGTTTTGATCAACTTTTGATTTTCGGGAAGATCCACCAATCTCCATACTCCCAGCTTCTCAAACTGCTGCAGCTCTTCCTGCATAGCGTTTACCCAACTTTCTTCAGTTAAATCTTCCTTATACGTTCGTGGTTCAACCTGCGAGATGAAACACTATAGTGAGAAATCAACTTGCAAAGGAGCAAAAGTTGTATAAAAACATGTAAGAGCTCTGTTGATTTGATCCCGCGTTTTTACTCCACTCTGAAGATCACCAATTATTTGCTCTGAAGGATGATAAGACAAAGTTCTTGGCATGACAGTGTCAGGCACGCTCAGCTTCTGTAGTTGCAACATTTGGATCCTCGTCAAAAATCGGACCATCTTCCGATTCTGAGTCATCAGACTAATCAAATGTTGGAGCTGGTTCTTTTGGGGGTTCATGCGTCGTTCCACTTGGACCGGCCTCATGATCGTTTGTACCCACGGTGGGTTGAGAAACTACCAACGGTCTTGGCACTTGTTCTTGAAACATAGATTGTTGCTGTTGATATAAGTAAGCTAGTTCCTCTTCACATGGCTCAGTCGGCAATTGGAAAGACTCCCAGAGTTTGTCATAATCAAACAACAATTTTTTTCCGGGAAGTTGAGGTAGAGCAGTGTGCTTCTGACAATCAACATGTTGAACTTGAATAATCTTCCCCAGGCATGGAACGAATACCCTCTTCAGTGGACTCGCATAACCTACAAAGAAACCTTCATTACTTTTCGCACCAAATTTTCCATCTGGACCAATAAAAGTACAAGGTGATGCAAACGGTTCTAAGAATTTTAAATTTGGCTTATAACGATGAAGTTGTGACAACCCTCACTAAACCAGGTATCCGTACAATTAATAAATCTTAATTACGTGCCTAATGACTGTGCTTGATTACTACTGATAACGTAAACTGCTTTCTGATTCCTGTAACTTACATACATATGCATCACATTTCATACTGTCACTCCACTCATTACATACAAACTTTAGTGACAAACTTGATGCACAAAGCACAGCTAGCACAGTTAGCGGATAACTCAGAAATATACTGACAATGCCAGTACATAGACAGACAGTGTTTTGAGACCCAGTATGGGCCAGGGATAAAGTACTACACCAGTATGTGTGTAGGGAAGTGAGGACCATAAGACTGTGTCACTAGGTGATAGTTTGAGTGCTGGAAAGTGCCTAAAACGTACAGAATTCTGCATTCGCAGCAAAAATTCAGCTTGTATCATACTCGTATTATGCAGAGAATTGACTAAATGGTCCTGAACACTTTCCTAAGTGTTGGAATTAAATTCGTTACAAAAAGATGTATAAAAGACCCTATGCGGTACAATTTAACACTTTAATGGAACGATACTTAACCGAACAACCGGACACTACCCGGGACACCAAAATTTGGTCAGAAACATTACATTAGTATTTTTAACTAATTATGGTCTCAAAAATCCTCACACACTATAAAAATATGTCATAGACTTACTACTTTAGAAAATACCCTAAACCTTCTAAATAATCACCTACTTATAATAAAAACATACAATTAAACCCCCCCCCCCCCTGTAATTTTCGGCTCAAGCAAGGGGACCCACCCTTAATCATTACAAATCCCCTACCAAATATTCCTTCTATTTTTTTATTGGACCACTTTTATTTAGATAGCACACTCATTACAAATATGTTGGACTAGTGCTTAACCTCATCATTTCACCTCCACCAACAAGATCACTCCCCCATTTTCTCACTCCCTCTCTCCCTCTTGGCTGCATATATCCACCACCACCATCATCACTTCAACACTCACTCATTTGATCCATTTTCAAGTCCAAAACAAGTGCTAGAAGAAGTCTTGTGAAGCTTGGAGCTTCGAGTCTTGAAGAAACATCACACCTTGCATTTTCACGCCATTTTCATCACCATTCTTTGTTCACAATTTCATCCCTAGCCTTTGTGCTAGTTGTAAGTCTTCGATTTAACTCTTGAATCGCTTCTACGTGGATTATTCGAAAGATTGTAGTTAATGTTTAACACAAGAACATAAAAGAGAATGAACTAGATTATGGACATAAACTTACATAAAATCTGGTTGGATTAAGTTGGTATAAGCATGCATGTTGTTTTATCTTTGATTTCTTGATAAACCCGTTGTTAGAACAATTGTTGACGCGTTTTAGTAACATTTACACTCTAAAAAGGCATGTTGATTAGCATTTTCAGCCAACTTCAACTGGCTGTAACTGGATCATTATAAATCTAAAAACTGATTTTCCGAAGTCTAAATTATGTATTTTTAAAAAACGGATCAAATGGCACTGGAATCGTAATTTTTCGAGGTCGTTTACTATTTTTAAAGGACTGGTTTTGGACGGCAGCTCAAGCTACATTTTTATTACAGAAAATGTGTGTTGTATTCGGAGTCATAACTTGAAACCTGGGTAGAATTAGCTCATGGAATTTTTACCGTAGATGATCACTGTTGTCGTGGTGATCCCCCCAACTGGAATTTCGTAAATCGGACTTACGATAAATCTTTAGCGAATTATTCCGTAGACTGCAGTCAGAAAGCGACAAATCTGATTGCAGTTGGGTAAATGAATTTCTATAAAATATTGGTAACGAACTGGACCCCGATATTTTTACACAATAAAATCTGGATCCTATAGGACATTGTGTAAAAATTTGGGAATTTTTGGATAAGGTTAACTATTTTATTAAAAGGCTCGAAAACAGTCCAATTTTGATTTATAAATCTGAAATGACATAAGTAGTTTATTGCATGTCCAATTGTCGGGTTGGCAATGTGAGAACGATCTACTGGATATATGTAAAATAAAATGATATGCTATTAAGCATGGACACCTCCATTTACAAAGGAGACTATGGCGAAATTTTTCTAAAATCCTAACACTTAGTAAATATTTTCTGGACAAGTGTTTACTAGTATATTTTAGATTATGTTTTCAAAGATAAACCTCGCCATAATTTTTATAACAAAGTACAAAGTATCGGAGTTTGGTTTTATACATAAAGATGGTTAAGTATATATTCTCAAAAAGGGACTTAAAAATATATTTCCGATACGAACATACGTGTGTAAAATGTACCATCCTTGGGAAGGGAACACTTATATATAAAATACTTTAGAAGTATTAATACAAGAATATTGAACGAACAAATATTCCAACACGACATATAATTAAGTTGAAATATTAATTATTTTGACAAATAATTATTACTCAGAATAATAAAAGAAACGTAACTCAAAACATTAAACTCTAAGCCAAGGCACGGCCCGTTCGTCTAATAGACATTATTACGTTGTAGGTTGTCGTGTAGCTGACAGAGTTGAGATACGGTTCAAGACGCACTACTGTGAGTTCATGTCCCCCTTTTCTCTTACTGTTTTCAGTTTTATACTTCGGGGGTGAAATACATGCTTCAATTATTACAGACAATTATTTACATGGTATGGTTAGCGTAGGGAGGGTTTTTACTACTAGATCATGTGAGGGGTGGGTACAACACTTAAGGCCATTAATCCTCGTTGTTACGACCGAGGGACACAAGAGTGATAGATCTATTTGGGTGTAGCGATCCCACACCCATGAGGCCGGGGCGGCCCATAGAGGTGACTGTGTCTTACAGCCGAAGCCCGGTAACAAATTTTCTAGGTTTGAGTCTTCCTGCACCTTTTCACACATACCAGTGGCTTTGCAACCCATTGGTGATCTATTTTTCCTTATTGCTACATACCAGGGACTTTTATTCATACTTTGAAGGTTTATACATACTCACTTTTACATGAACTCGCTCAACTTTTGTTGATTTTTCAAACTACATGTATTTCAGGAAATTAGTGGATCTGTCGGAGTATGCGTTGTGTCAAGCTGCGTAGTGAATAACGATGTTAACCAGGTTTAGGAGGTGTAACCCTTGCCTGGACGGGTTACTTGTCTTTAAACCACGTTTTATTTAAGTCTTTTGTTGTGTCATGTGAACACACTTTAATCTTATCATGGTTGTAACTTGTTTTATGTGTCGACATTTTTAAACAACGACGTTGTGGTATCTTTAAACTAAATGAATGGATGAATATCATGTGTTTGACTTTCATATAGCATTGTTATGATTGTTGCTATGGTATTAAGAAGTCACACCAAATAAACCCACGCTTCCGCAAAAGCCAGGGTGTGACAGCTTGGTATCAGAGCCTCGATCATAGCGAACTAGGATTCTTTCTCGAGTCTAGACTATGATCACTAGGGCTCTCACGAAAACATTTTTTGTTACATTGCATACACGAAACGTCCATATCCAGGGTACAAAAATTTTAACAAACAAAAGGCACAAATACACATTTACAAAATTTATATTTCAGTCTGAGAGACTGAGGGAGTACAGCCTTAGAGGCTGGGGAGGTTCAGTCTTAGAGACTGAGGGGTTCAGTCTTAGAGACTGAGGGGTTCAATCTTAGAGATTCGGGTGGTTTAGTCTTAGAGACTAGGGGTTTTGGTCTTAGAGACCAGGGAGTTAGTCTGAGAGGCTAGGGGGTTCAGTCTGAGAGACTGGGAGGGATAGTCTGGGGAAGACTAGGAGGATTACTTGCTTGCATTATTATGACTTACATGTTTACATGATTACATGATTACATGTTGATATATGTGCATATGTGTGGTTGTGATACAGACCATGCCATCTTCCTCGGATACCGGAGTGTCAGATACACTCGACCTTATGGCGGTAGTCTCGGATGATGAGATCCTCTCCGAGAGCGAGGTTTACACGTCAGACACTACTAGCACGGATGAGGATGCCTTCCAGCCGTTTGATCTTCCTGATTTTGGGGATGATATTCCTATTGCTGATGGCCCAGTCGACGGGGACCTACCTCTTATTCAGGTCCCTGCTCCCCTCCCACTTGCTGCAGTTCCTCTCGAGGATCTGCCACATGATGAGTTTACTGATGATGACATCGATTTGTTCCTAGAGGGTCCCCCGGAGGGTGACCAGGATGGTGTGGCCCTCATGGATGCCGATGTCCCTCCTGCTGATGACCCTGTTGTTCCCTTGGCTGAGATTCCTGCTGATGTGCCCATTGTTGATCCTGTCATTCCAGTCGAGGCTCCCATTGAGGAGGCTCAATTTGATCTATTTGGTGCTCACTCATTCGAGTCTGTAGCGTCTGCTTTACCGCATGCCCAGGGTATACAGCTATATTCCTTTGATTTCGACTCAGACATGGCGATGTCTGTGGCGCCCCTCGTTCCCCTCGACATTGACCCAGAGCCAGAGGTCGAGTTTTTACCAGATGAGCCTGCTCCTGTTGGTCCGGAGCCAGTCGTTGCTTATGACCCCATTGATGCCCCAGCTGTTGCACATTTGCCATACCCTTTACCTGAGCTTGGTCATGTCGATATGCCAGACATAGCACCACCCGTCATTGTTGCGCCCGTCGAGTTACCACCGATTCCTGATGTTTCTGTTATTGATGCACCCATCATGGCACCAGTAGTACCTGTTTCAGCCCCTGTGCATGCTGACCATGCACCGTTTGCCCCTCACATTGACCCTCGTTATGCCGACACCGGTAATTGGTGGATCGAGGATGATGACTACCCTCCGTATGTTAGACCCGTCACTCCTCCGTCGCACAGACTTGCCTATTAACTTCCTCCAGGATATACCCCCTCCCCGTCCAGGGGAAGGACCTTCTTCTAGGCCACATGATCACCTACCACCCACGACAGCTGCTTTTCCATTCATGCCTTCTTTTACTCCGGCTGCACACACTCACATGCCACCCACTACATCTTCCTTTGTACCATCGGGCGAGCCATTTTCGTGGTCATTGCCCAATGTTATGCCACTATCAGACCCGTACCACCCTTATCATGTGGGGTACACAAAAGAGGACATACTCATCTCTCTACAGCTACAGTAGGACGCACTGAGTCGTCACATCCAGGAGTTAGAGAGAGCTCCACGTCCTCCGTGCCACTGTCAGACTCCTTTTGCCGCACCGCACAATCCCCTACCATTTCCCCACGATTCAGATGTTCGTTTCCTTACATCTGAGCAGCAAATTGCCTATTTGTTGCGCGTCATTCATGCCCTAGAGGAGGATTGGGTGCTCATGCGCCGGTTGCTTTTCTCTCATTTTCCTCCTCCTCCTCCTCCGCCATCAGCATAGATATTTTTGGTTTGGTGCAGGTAGATCATTTTAGTGAGAGTCGCTATTGGGCCAGCTTGCGAAGACTTTTTGGAAGACCACACTTTTGTACATGATTTGTGTAGACAGATTTGTGTTTTTGGGGGTGATGTAACCCCATGATCTTATTTTGACATGTGATGTACTGTAAAACTATATTTCGGTCGTGATTAATGAAAGCTCAATGGCAACATTCTCACTACATGCTTTATTGAATTATTTATTTTATATTATAACATGGGATTTTATGTGGTTGATGGATGTTACTATATATGCATATTTATTATACTTACTATGACCTGACCAACATGATCATCCTCTAGAAGATGCCTCCACGACGCGACACATGCATACCTACTACTAAGGCGGAACTCCAGGGGATAATTATCGCGGCTATAGCACAATATGCGGCCTCCCAAGCAGAAACAAGCAGGAACACTTCGAACAATAACGGCAATAACAACCCACCCAATGGTAATGTCCAAGTCGCTTGAGACATATTACGATACATTTGGATATTTCTAGCACATCCGCTAATACCATCTGTAAATTCTAACGTATGTGCAGGGTGCACCTACAAACAATTCCTTGACTGTAAGCCAGTAAATTTCGACGGCACTGAAGGTGCTGTTGCATTCGTCAGGTGGGCAGAAAAGACAGACTCTGTCCAAAGGATGAGCAAGTGTGCTCCTGAGCAACAAGTTACCTACATCTCAGGGCTGTTTCTTGATGGTGCCCTATCGTGGTGGAATTTGCAAGTGCAAACATTGGGAGAAGCGGCGGCATATGCGTTAACATGGAATGAGCTGAATGAGCTCATGAGGAAGAAGTATTGTTCGCGGGCTGAAATACAGAAGCCAGAAACTGATTTCTGGCACCTAAAAATGGAGTATCCTAAGATTGCAGAATATGTTCAAAGGTTTCATGATTTGTCCCACGTGGTGCCGTACATGGCACGCCCGAATTTAAATGCGTTGAGCGCTTCATCTGGGGATTGGCACCCCAGATCATGAGCATGGTTACCACGTCCAAGCCTGCAACGATCACGGAAGCCATCGATCTTAGTGTGGCACCTACTGAGGAAGCCATTAGATTGAACAAGTTTTCAGTATCTGAACCGAAGAAGAAAGAGACTCATGTGGAGTCGTCTGGTGAAAACAAACGGAAATTTTCCAACTTCAAGCAAGGTACCAGCAACGTGAGCAAGAAGGGTGAGACAAGCGCACCGGCCAGGGCTAAAACCGGTACTGAGAACAAAGGAAAGGGGTACATGGGCACTCTGCCCAAGTGTGAGGTATGCCAGCTCCATCATTCCGGCCAGTGTATATTAAGGAAATGTGAGTCATGTGGGAAGAACGGTCACTCGAAGGATACATATTGGCCCGGAACTGGTGCTGGGCGTGGTGGTAATCGAGGCTATGGGAATGGTAATGGAAACCGCCAACAGGGAGGAAATGGCGGAAATGGAAACCGTGGAAATTTTGCGAACCAAGCTGGGAGTGGGAATCGCAACCAAAACAACGCTCAAGGTGGAAATGGAAATGGGAATGGTCGAGGACCAGGGTGTTTCAATTGTGGAGACATCGGGCACTTTAAAAGGGAATGCCCAAAACTGAACCAAGCACAAGGAAGAGTCTTCAACATTGGTGCAAGGGAAGCGCGCCAGGATCCAAACGTTGTCACTGGTACGTTCCCTATAAATCAACGCTTTGCATCTGTACTGTTTGATACTGGTGCCGATTATAGTTTCGTATCGTTAGAATTTAAGGAAATGCTTGGGTTAACTGCTAGTAAATTAGGCATTCCGTATTCAATTGAACTGGGGAATGGAAAGCTAGTTGAAATGAACGAAGTCATCAGAGGATGCGTGATCGAGTTGAGAGAACTCGAGTTCACACTAGATCTACTACCAGTCGAGTTAGGAAGCTTCGACGTGGTCGTAGGGATGGACTGGTTGACAAGCAACAAGGCCGAAATTGTATGCCACGAGAAGACCATTTGCATCCCAATGGCGGATGGAGAAACGATTGTGGTTCACGAAGAGAAGCGCGATACGCCTCTAAGGATCATCAGTTGCTTGAAATCTCGAAAATGTTTAAAGAAAGGATGTGTTGCCTTCCTGGCACACATCGTGGATAAAGACGCCGGTGAGCCAAAGTTAGAAGACATTCCAGTCATGAAGGAATATCCTGAAGTCTTTCCAGAAGACTTGCCAGGATTGCCGCCTCAAAGACAAGTCGAGTTTCACATTGATTTAGTTCCAGGCGCCGCGCCTGTGGCTAAGGCACCCTATCGACTTGCGCCTTCGGAAATGCAGGAGTTATCTACTCAACTTCAAGTGTTGTTAGACAAGGGATTTATCAGACCAAGCTTCTCGCCTTGGGGAGCTCCAGTCTTGTTTGTTAAGAAGAAGGATGGTAGTTTTCGCATGTGTATCGACTACCGGGAGCTGAACAAGTTGACCAACAAGAATAGATATCCTTTGCCAAGAATTGATGACCTGTTCGATCAGTTTCAAGGTTCAAGTTTCTACTCAAAGATCGATCTTCGATCAGGTTATCACCAGTTGAGAATACAAGAGGAAAGTATTCCCAAGACTGCTTTTAGAACTCGATATGGACATTACGAGTTTCTGGTGATGCCGTTTGGGTTGACAAAAACGCCAGCCGTTTTTATGGATTTGATGAACAGAGTTTGTAAGCCATACCTCGACAAGTTCGTGATTGTGTTTATTGATGATATTCTGATTTATTCAAAGTCGAAAGAAAAACACGAGCAACATTTAAGAGGCATTTTAGAGCTACTTAAAAAGGAGAAGTTATACGCAAAGTTCTCGAAGTACGAGTTCTGGTTACGCGAAGTTCAGTTTCTTGGTCATCTGGTTAATGGAAACGGAATCCATGTGGATCCTACAAAGATTGAAGCAATCAAAAATTGGGAGACTCCAAAGACGCCAACCGAGATTCGACAGTTCTTAGGTTTGCCTGGTTATTATCGAAGGTTCATTGAGGATTTCTCAAAAATCGCTCAACCTTTGACTTCCCTTACCCAGAAAGACAAGAAGTTTGACTGGGGAGACAAACAAGAAGAAGCGTTTCAATTGTTGAAGAACAAGCTTTGTGACACACCGATCTTATCGCTACACGAAGGAACGGACGACTTCGTGGTATATTGCGACGCCTCGCGTCAGGGTTTACGCTGCGTGTTGATGCAGCGATAGAAAGTTATAGCATACGCGTCACGCCAGTTAAAGGTCCACGAGAAAAACTATACCACGCATGACTTGGAGTTAGGCGCGGTGGTATTTGCGTTGAAGATCTGGCGACATTATCTGTATGGCACGCGATGTACAATCTTTACTGATCACAAGAGCTTACAGCACATATTTAACCAAAAGGAGCTTAACATGAGGCAAAGACGCTGGGTTGAACTATTGAATGACTACGACTGTGAAATCAAGTATCATCCAGGGAAGGCGAATGTGGTCGCCGATGCCCTGAGTCGGAAAGAAAGGATCAAGCCCATAAGGGTTAGGGCTTTAGAAATGATTGTCCAGACAGACCTCTCATTGCGCATTCGTGCTGCGCAGAGAGAAGCTCTTAAAGAAAGGAATATTGAGGATGAGTATCTCCGTGGGATGGAGAAGCAGTTGGTACCAAACGGGGAAGGAACTTTATGCTTCATGAAACAAATTTGGGTTCTTTTGTTTGGTGGTTTGAGGAAGGTTATTTTCGATGAGGCTCACAAGTCACGGTACTCGATTCATCCAGGAGCGGATAAAATGTACCATGATCTTAAGGATTTCTATTGGTGGCTCAGGATGAAAGGCGATGTTGCGATATATGTTAGTAAATGTTTAACTTGCGCCAAGGTAAAGGTTGAATACCAAAAGCCTTCAGGTCTCTTGCAACAACCTGAAATACCACAGTGGAAGTGGGAACATATTTCTATGGACTTCGTAACGAAATTACCAAAGACGCCCAAGGGCCATGATACAATTTGGGTAATTGTAGACCGTTTAACGAAATCTGCACACTTTTTACCAATCAAGGAAAAAGAGAACACGAGCAAGTTAGCTGAGCTGTACCTGAGAGAGATTTTTGCACGTCATGGAGTGCCTCTCTCAATTATATCTGATAGAGATGGAAGGTTCGTGTCAAGGATTTGGCAATCCTTTCAAGAAGCCTATGGTTCTCAGTTGAACCTGAGTACTGCCTTTCACCCGTAGACAGACGGACAGAGCGAGCGGACGATTCAGACGTTGGAAGACATGTTGCGAGCTTGTGCAATGGATTTAGGTGGAAGTTGGGATACTCACCTACCATTATCATGCAACAACAGTTATCATGCAAGCATTCAAGCCGCACCATTCGAAGCTCTTTATGGACGCAAGTGCCGATCACCGATATGTTGGGCTGACGCCGGAGATAGACAGCTTGTCGGACCAGAATTGGTCCAGGAGACGACAGACAAGACCGCACAGATCCGAGAGCGCATTAAAGCGGCTCGGGATCGACAAAAGTGTTATGCGGACCGGAGAAGAAAACCTCTGGAATTTGAGGTAGGAGATATGGTTTTGTTGAAAGTTTCACCCTGGAGGGGTGTGGCACGCTTTGGGAAGCGTGGGAAGTTGAACCCCAGGTACATCAGACCATTTAAAATCCTGGAGAGGATTGGTCTTGTAGCCTACAAGTTAGACCTACCTGCTGACGACACGCTCCACTTTACTGAAGAACCCGTTGAGGTTACTGATTGGAAGATCAACAAAACACGCTGGAGTAGTGTCAAACTCGTCAAGGTCCGATGCAATGCACGACATGGCCCAGAATTCACGTGGGAACGTGAGGATTGTATGAAGGAGAAATACCCACATTTATTCCCCAAGACCCCTGCATCTAGTAGCAGAACTTAAAATTTTGGGACGGAATTTTCTTAACGGGGGGAGAATGTGACAACCCTCACTAAACCAGGTATCCGTACAATTAATTAATCGTAATTACGTGCCTAATGACTGTGCTTGATTACTACTGATAACGTAAACTGCTTTCTGATTTCTGTAACTTACATACATATGCATCACAATTCATGCTGTCACTCCACTCATTACATACAAACTTTAGTGACAAACTTGATGCACAAAGCACAACTAGAACAGTTAGCGGATAACTCAGAAATATACTGACAGTACCAGTACTTAGACAGACAGTGTTTTGAGACCCAGTATGGGCTAGGGATAAAGTACTACACCAGTATGGGTGTAGGGAAGTGAGGACCATAAGACTGTGTCACTAGGTGATAGTTTGAGTGCCGGAAAGTGCCTAAAAAGTACAGAATTCTGCATTCGCAACAAAAATTCAGCTTTTATCATACTCGTATTATGCAGAGAATTGACTAAATGGTCCTGAACGCTTTCTTAAGTGTTGGAATTAAATTCGTTACAAAAAGATGTATAAAAGACCCTATGCGGTACAATTTTACACTTTAACGGAACGATACTTAACCGAAAAACCGGACACGGCCCGGGACACCAAAATTTGGTCAGAAACATTACTTTATTATTTTTAACTAATTATGGTCTCAAAAATCCCCACACACTATAAAAATATGTCATACACTTACTACTTTAGAAAATACCCTAAACCTTCTAAATAATCACCTACGTATAATAAAAACTTACAATTAACCCCCCCCCCCCTCTAATTTTCGGCTCAAGCAAGGGGACCCACCCTTAATCATTACAAATCCCCTACCAAATATTCCTTCTATTTTTGATTGGACCACTTTTATTTAGATAGCACACTCATTACAAATATGTTGGGCTAGTGCTTAACCTCATCATTTCACCTCCACCAACAAGATCACTCCCCCATTTTCTCACTCCCTCTCTCCCTCTCGGCTGCATATATCCACCACCACCATCATCACTTCAACACTCACTCATTTGATCCATTTTCAAGGCCAAAACAAGTGCTAGAAGAAGTCTTGTGAAGCTTGGAGTCTTGAAGAAACATCACACCTTGCATTTTCACACCATTTTCATCACCATTCTTTGTTCACAAGATCATCCCTAGCCTTTGTGCTAGTTGTAAGTCTTCGATTTAACTCTTGAATCGCTTCTACGTGGATTATTCGAAAGATTGTAGTTAATGTTTAACACAAGAACATAAAAGAGAATGAAATAGAATATGGACATAAACTTACATAAAATCTAGTTGGATTAAGTTGGTATAAGCATGCATGTTGTTTGATAATTGATTTCTCGATAAACCCGTTGTTAGAACAATTGTTGACGCGTTTTAGTAACATTTACACTCTAAAAAGGCATGCTGATTAGCATTTTCAGCCAACTTCAACTGGCTGTACCTGGATCATTATAAATCGAAAAACTGATTTTCAGACACCCAAGTTATGTATTTTTGAAAAACGGATCAAATGGCACTGGAATCGTAATTTTTCGAGGTCGTTTACTATTTTTAATGGACTGTTTTTGGACGGCAGCTCAAGCTGCGTTCTTATTACAGAAAATGTGTGTTGTATTCGGAGTCATAACTTGAAACCTGGGTAGAATTAGCTCATGGAATTTTTACTGTAGATGATCACTGTTGTTGCGGTGATCCCCCAACTGGAATTTCGTAAGTCGGACTTACGATAAATCTTTAGTGAATTATTCCGTAGACTGCAGTCAGAAAGCGACAAATCTGATTGTAGTCCGGTAAATGAATTTCTGTAAAATATTGGTAATGAAATGGACCCCAATATTTTTTTACAATTAAATTCGGACCCTATATGATATTCTGTAAAAATTTGGGAATTTTTGGAGAAGGTTAACTAATTTATTAAAATGCTCGAAAACAGTCCAGTTTTGATTTATAAATATGAAATGACATAAGTAGTTTATTGCATGTCTAATTGTCGGGTTGGCTATGTGAGAATGATCTACGGGATATATGTAAAAGAAAATGATAAGCTATTAAGCATGGACACCTCCATTTACAAAGGATACCATGGCGAAATTTTCCGAAAATCCTAACACTTAGTAAATATTTTCTGGACAAGTGTTTACTAGTATATTTTGGATTATGTTTTCAATGATAAACCTCGCCATAATTTTTATAACAAAGTACAAAGTATCGGAGGTTGGTTTTATACATAAAGATGGTTAAGTATATATTCTCAAAAAGGGACTTAAAAATATATTTCCGATACGAACATACGTGTGTAAAATGTCCCATCCTTGGGAAGGGAACACTTATATATAAAATACTTTAGAAGTATTAATACAAGAATATTGAACGAACAAATATTCCAACACGACATATGATCAAGTTGAAATATTAATTATTTTGACAAATAATTATTACTCGGAATAATAAAAGAAACGTAACTCAAAACATTAAACTCTAAGCCAAGGCACGGCCCGTTCATCTAATAGACATTAGTACGTTGTGGTTGTCGTGTAGCTCACAGAGTTGAGATACGGTTCAAGACGCACTACTGTGAGTTCATGTCCCCCTTTTCTCTTACTGTTTTCAGTTTTATACTTCGGGGGTGATATACATGCTTCAATTATTACTGACAATTATTTACATGGTATGGTTAGCGTAGGGAGGGTTTTTACTACTAGATCATGTGAGGGGTGGGTACCACACTTAAGGCCATTAATCCTCGTTGTTAGGACCGAGGGACACAAGAGTGATAGATCTATTTGGGTGTAGCGAGCCCACACCCATGAGGCCGGGACGGCCCATAGAGGTGACTGTGTCTTACAGCCAAAGCCCGTTAACAAATTTGCTAGGTTTGAGTCTTCCTGCACCTTTTCACACATACCAGTGGCTTTGCAACCCATTGGTGAACTCTTTTTCCTTATTGCTACATACCAGGGACTTTTATTCATACTTTGAAGGTTTATACATACTCACTTTTACATGAACTCGCTCAACTTTTGTTGATTTTTTAAACTACATGTATTTCAAGAAATTAGCGGATCTGGCGGAGTATGCGTTGTGTCAAGCTGCGTAGTGATTAACGATGTCATCCAGGTTTAGGAGGTGTAACCCTTGCCTGGACGGGTTACCTTTCTTTAAACCACGTTTTATTTAAGTCTTTTGTTGTGTCATGTGAACACGCTTTAATCTTGTCATGGTTGTAACATGTTTTATGTGTCAACATTTTTAAACAATGACGTTGTGGTATCTTTAAACTAAATGAATGGATGAACATCATGTGTTTGACTTTCATATAGCATTGTTATGATTGTTGCTATGGTATTAAGAAGTCACACCAAATAAACCCACGCTTCCGCAAAAGCCAGGGTGTGACAGAAGTAGTTCAAAGCAGGTTTTCTTGTATTTCTTCACTGTGAGAACCAGATTCAATGTATAACACGCTGCTACAACTGCTTCACTCTAGAAGAATATCGGCAATTTGGAATCGGCTAGAATTGTTCGAGCTGTTTCAATTAGTGTGCGATTCTTTCTTTCAGCTACACCATTTTGTTGTGGAATGTATGGTGCACTAAATTCATGAAGAATGCCTTTCTCATTGTAAACCTCGAGCATGCGATTGTTTTTACACTCCGTTCCATTGTCGCTCTGAATTCTTCTGATTGGCACTTTGTACAGCGTTTCCATCTTCTTAAATAGAACCATCAACGAATCAAATGTTTGATCTTTACTTTCAATACACATCACCCATGCATGAAAACCTTGTGAAGTCGTCAGTGACCACAAGACAGTACTGGTCTCCACTTACGCTTTTTACATTAACTGGTCCAAAAAGATCCATGTGGAGCCTTTCAAGCGGTACCCTGATTGAGTTCAACAGTTTCTGTGTGTGTGTCTTCTTCGTTTGCTTTCCTTTTTTGCATTCTACACAATCATCATTTAAATGAAAATTTTTAAGATTTACACCTTCAACAAGATCATTGTGTACAAGAAAATTCATTTTTCTCACATGAATGTGGCCCCTCTTACGATGCCACATTCTTGACTCCTTTTCAGTCGCTTTCATTTTTGTTACAAAACATTGTTTTTTATGATCTGTTGTTGTTGCGATGCTCATATCGAGTACATATAAATCATTTTCTCGTGGAGCTCGCATCAACACCATGTCCTCTGGAATTTTAAAACCAGGTTTTATGATTAAACATTCATTTTTTGTAAAGTGTACTGTAAAAGACTTGTCACAGATCTGTGAGATGCTCAACAGATTGTTTTCATGTTCGATGATATAGTTCACTTTGTCAAACGTTACGACTCCATTTGTTAGAGTTCCTTCACCAACTATCCTGCCACCCTGATTTCCTGCAAATCCGACATATCCTCCGTTGATTGATTTAACATCGTAGAGTAGAGCCAGCATTCCAGTCATATGCCTTGAAGCTCCGCTGTCCATGATCCACTTCGAGATTATCGACCTCGGAAGCCCCTGCATACATCAAAGAAATTCATTCAAACAATGAAGCCCATGATTTCTTTACCTTTGGAACACAACCAAACACAAGATCACATGACACATCAACTTTTGGAATGTTAAAGATGACATTTGGAACAACAGGTTTAGATTTTGATTTTAAATCTCCTTCTTTAATTGGTGGGAATTCCTCAAGCAACTTGTCCAGTTCAAATTCAAGTTTGTCAACATCATTTTTGCAAAAACGTTTGGTTCAGATTTTGGCTCACTTTCCATCTTCTTTTCTTCAACTGATTGTTTTGGTTTTGCCACCCATGATTGGTTTTGAAAAATTTTCATCTTCGGATAAACCTTTGAAGTCTTTTGGATTTTCAAAGATTCGCCAATCTCAAAGGTTGATTTTGGCTTTTCTTCGGACTTCAAAGATTCACCTCTTTTCAAAATTCAAACGGGGGAAATC
This sequence comes from Helianthus tuberosus, assembly GCA_030545235.1. NCBI lineage: Eukaryota > Viridiplantae > Streptophyta > Magnoliopsida > Asterales > Asteraceae > Helianthus > Helianthus tuberosus. The sequence continues at coordinate 178,074,985 of CM060448.1, read as the reverse complement.
ATTGGTGTTTTGCCCTTAACATCAGTTGAAATTTTAGGTTTGGGTTTTTGCAAAACTGGTTTCTCAAGCTTTTTCACGCACTGCTTGGCCATGTTACCAATTTCGTTGCAGCGGTAACAGATTCTTTGTCATACTCCACAAAATTTGATCTGTTGGTCTCTTCTTTCAACTTTTTCGCTGCATTGAAATCGTCAACAGCTTTCTGACTAAAGATATAATCTTTTTCAGCTTCAGTACTAGGACCAGCAATAAAAACATCACTCATCTTTTCTTTTGGCTTGACATTCTTCTTAGCCATTTTCTTTTCAAAACCAACACCTTTGTTTTTGAAATTGTTTCCATTTCTCTTGTTATAACCACCATTGCCCACCCACTCTTTCTTTCCCGAGTTGTTTGCTTGTGATTTCACAAAAGACCTTTTTGGTTTTGATAAAAACACATTGTTGTTAACTTCTGAAATGTCAATCTCAACAAGTTTAAACACCTTCTCAACATTTTCCAATCTGGCATTTTGAATAGGATACTCAAAATCAGAATATAGTTTGTCAGTTCTGGTCATTGTGTAAACCACAATGATCGAATCATCATTCACAACTTTATCTGATTTTGATATGAATTTGTCTAAAAAATTACCATCATCTTCAAAATCAGAATTGGAATTTTCCAAATGAGTTTACACAGTACCAAAATCCGAGTTATCACTTTCTTCATCTAACACTTGGTCAACAACGGTTTTGATCACCTGTGACTCGTTATCAGTGTCGGATGGAGAAAATGTAACATCAATATTCTCAGGCATCTCATTCTCAATGGTTCTTAACTTGAGATTCATTGCAGCTTCCACTCCTTCTGGATATTTTTGTGTATAATGATTCCACATTGGGGGTGGAACACTGTTAAAGGCAGGTGTAGCATCAGGTTGTTGCGGTACAATCTGATCAATCACATATGATGATGCAGCGTAACTGATCAATTTCTTGTCAATTCTTTCATTTTCAATTCTCATTAATTCTAGTTCTTTTTTTAACGAAGCAATTATGTCCAGGTGAATGTTAATTTCCATTTGTTAATCCATGACAGTGGATTTTAGCAAATTTGTGGCTTTATCATTTTCAAAACTTTCTTTTTGAATCATTTTGACTGATCGTACCAAAGTGTCATATGCTTCTTTTACCTCACTGAGATCATATTTTACTTCATCTGTATATTTCTTCAATTCTTGAAATTGTTTGTCTTTTTCAAGACACTCCATGCATGGTTTTGAACAGTTTTTGCATGGAATTTCATGAATTGAATCAACCTTTTCAGAAACCTTTTCTTCTTGGTCAATTTTAATATCTGTTCTACTAAACCCATCAAACTCTAACTCTGACTTTTCTGCTGATTTGATCTCCTCATTTTCTGATTTCTCGTCATACTCCTTTTTGACTGACTCCATTTCGACAGACACACTTTCAACTGACTCTGTTTCGACAGACTTTGTTTCAACAGATTCTGTTTCTACCCCTTTTAGCTTGCCCATCAATGCTTTGTCAGCAATCTCTTTTAGAGTCTCTTCATTCTTTCTTTGGAAACGTCTATTATCTCTTCAACAGGAGCTTTCTCAACGTCGTACTGTGGACAGAAACCTGTGGTTGGCTCACTGAAGAAACCTGCAAAAGAATCAAACATGTTAGGAGGCATTATTGATTTGAAAGAACTAGCAATAATCTCCTGTTCAGATTGATAGTAATAGACTCCTGCTGCAGATTCTTCAAGATCAGCCAAACTTTCTTCAGACACGACTTCACTGACTTCTTATGTTTCAACAATGCATTCCGGTTCTTCCACAATCTCTGCCATCATGGTCATACCCTCACTACCAGGGATATACTTATTCCAACTAAAACCTTCAGCAACCTTCTCATCATCTTGATTAACTAAAAGAGCTTTTTCAGGCTTGATTTCGATCTGAGGTCTTTAGGTGAATGGTTGTTGACTTGTCTTGTGATAGATTGCTTGTCTGTAGTCTTTTGTGAACGGATTTTGGTGATTGTTGACTTCTCGGTTTGGACATTCACGTTTGAAATGTCACTTCTCTTTGCATTTGAAACATGTGACTTTTGTTTTATCAAACCCAAGCTTGCTATCCGGTCCTGAAAGACTGTTCCGACCAGTTATTTCCATAAATCTTTGAGCTCTCCTCACCAAGCTTGCCATTCCCCATTTGATATCGATCAACTCCAGCTCCTCTGGATCAATCTAATCATAATCTTCCTTTGTCATATCAAGGTTCCCAATTCTACCTGCAACCAAACTTTCATAAGATTTAAGCACCGAAGCAAGTAGTGTTATGTGTTGTTTCACTGATGATCCAGTAAAGTCTTGAGCATTCTTTATGTTCACCGCTATATTGCACATAATTCCTGGACCTTGACTTTGACAGTTTGATCCTGACGAACTTTGGGTATAAGATTGATCAGGTGAGTTTTGAACTTTTGGATTTGGTTCAAAATTTGCAAATGGTGAATTATTGTTGCTTGATGTGCCAGATGAAACTCCAGATGTCGAATCAGCACTAAAAGTTGTCTGGATCTTTGGACTTAGATTCGATGTTGCTGATGAGCTTCCTTTGTAGTATAATGAAACATCTTGTTGTACACTTGAAGATTTCATTTTTCTGACCTTTTTCAGCTCAGTTCATGTGCTTCAATCTTCTCAATAAATGTGCTAAGGTTGAATCCGACATACTCCAAATTATTTTTCAACACCAACAGATAAGTGCCCCATTCATCGTATGGTAACGCATCCGCTAGCTTATCAACCCATTCTTCATCAGTTTTGTTTATGATTAACCTCTTCATCTCAACAACCAGATGGCAGTATCTCTCGATCAATTCTTTAGTTGTCTCACCCTTAATACCCATGAAGATATCAAACTCTTTCTTCAGCAAAGCAGTCTTGCTTTTTATCATAGACACGCTTCCAAGAAACTTAACTTTCAAAGCATTCCAGACGGACTGTGAGTTTCCCTGATGTTGCAGCAGTACTAATATATCCTCTTTAATGGCTTACTGTAGGATACTCATCATTTTCTTTTCTGCTTTGAAACCTTCTTGTTCAAGTGGAGTTAAACTTCCGATAGTTTTCTCTATTCCCGAACCATTCGTTGGAGGAACATACTTAGACTCGATTTTCATCCAACATTCGAAATGGTTGGCTTGCACCCAAGTCTTAAACCTTTATGACCACCCAACATACTCATCAATGTTCATCAACTTCGGCGGTTTCTGCATTGTACCGAGTTCTTTTTCCATGTTCACATTTTGCACTATACTGGCTGGGGTTTGAGATGCTGTCATTCCCCCTCCGGCAAACAAGTTCTAAAACTCTTGGTTATCCATTTTACGAAAACAGTTTCCGAAAAATTTTCAAGTTTTAGAAAAACAGACACTTTCAAGCGAAATAGCTTCTACACACGAAATGAACTTTCGAACGAAATCATACAAACGAAATGGACTTCAAGCGAAAACAGTTTTTCAAACGAAATCAATTTCAAACAAAATCAGTTTTTCAAACGAAATAACAGTTTCATGCGAAATGAAGTGTCATTTGGTACGAAATCAATACAAAGCTTCTTTTCGTGCGAAATACTCAAACAGAATGATGTTTCAAACGAAATGAGTCATTTCATACGAAATGAACTCAAATTTCAAACGAAATAAAGTACGTTCACACGAAATGAAGTTTTTGGCCCATTTTTGTCACTTTTAGTCTGAATTTAAGTCTGATTTTTTTAAGGATTGTTAAAACTGTATTTTACATGTTATATCAAAAGATCAGTCCATTTTGTCTGTGAATTTGTCCAGAACTCCAAGAATGAGTAGAAAAACAGAATTCTAAGCACTGATTCAAACGAATTGACTCATCCTGAGTTCTGATACAACTTGTGAGTTCAGGATCGGATCATAAACGATCACTAAATCTGCGATGAATTCGATTTAACGTGCAGAATCCGTTAAATCGAACCGTAATCATGCGCGAAAATGTAAATAACTATCGTTTTATTACGTAACGATGACAACCAGACAGATTTTGACTCGATCTACATACAAGATACTCGAAATCTAATCAACGTGACGTAAACGAGAGTATCTTGATGTTGTCTCTTGATGAGATCTTGAAGAACAGTAGGTTTGAAGATATGAACGAATGGACTGTGTGTGCTCTGATACTGTTCTCTGATTCTCGTTCCGTGCGAAATGAGTTCAGATATTTATATTTGAATACATTTCGTATGAATGTATCTCTCCTTGTTCGTGCGAAATCGAATTCCATGCCTGCATGCCATTTCGTGCGAAATCAAATTCCATGCGTGCATGTCATTTCGTACGAAATCAAATGTGATGACATTGTTCCTTGCATATGATATTGTATATGATGTCATCATTGCATAATGATGACATCACTTTGGATCTTGCTCAGTTTCTTCACATCATGCCGTATCGTATACTAACCTGTCATTGCCTAAAGACACCTAGTGAAATCTATGTCCGGTATTTTACAGACTCAAGACACTAGACTTTACATGTACAGTTAGATTTCTATCTATGGCCACACACATAGTGCACTAACATGAAAAATGTTTGACCAAGTATATAGATCTCATGTGGACTCTTAAGTGTTTTGGATTTAAACCCTTTTCTTTTGATTTCAAAAGTTTTGAGATAAATACAATTTTGAGTTTTTGCAATATTTCCTCTTTCCCTTTTTACCCTTCCCATTGATGAATACTGAAGTACATACTGGAGGGTTTTTGAGTAAAAATATTTTATCCAATATCATTTTTCAGTAATGTTTTGAGAGATTTAGTCATTTTTGCACAAGCCTATGCCAAATTTCACATTACTCATGATCTGGACTTCTAAATACCAGCACATAACCTTTGTAGGATCCTACTCTTTTATCACAAGTGATTTGAATAGATTCCTCCTCCTTTTAACAACTATGGTATTTTCTACCAAAAGTTTGGAGTTGATCCCGGGTTATGGTTGATGTATATTATAGAACTGCTAATTCTCTTATAATGTTTCCACAAAATTGATTTGATCCTTTTGAAGAATTTTCAACCTGTTTTTCAACATATAAGATCAAGTAACTAAAGTTTTATTTACCTCTTTTGATGTTAACAAAGACACTAATGCTTTTAACTGAACATGGATCTTTGTTGACATGAGGTGACACCTTAGCAGCAGTCATGATGGAATCAACATAGTTTTTCAACATAATAACTGAATCTGTACTAATTTGAATCATGCTACTCCAGTGTTACGCGACTCCTATGTGATAGGTAACATATTGGTTGTTTTACAGAGTTTTTAGAATAATCAACTTTGGACGTGATTAATCATTACTCTGTTTTTTTAACTAAATACGATCAACCTTAGTATCAATGAATTTTGAGCTGAACTGTTATATCAAATTGATTAGTTAGATCAAATTTGACTGTCCATGCTCTGATACCAATTGTTAGGATCTGAGGTCCTCATGATTGTGTTTGTTTGTAATAATTGAACAATGAATAAATGTAAAACAGAGATCAAATGCAGCGGAAATAAAACAAACTTTGTAAACACAATCAAAGGAACAATAGTTTTTATAAACATGTGATTCTCATTAGAGTCGAATGAGTATAATCAAAAGATTACATGCATGCTTACATACTAAAACTCCCCCTCAGCTCGAGCTCCATGGTTGATCATACAAGATGATAGAATTGAAGGAGAAACCCCTTGAATAGAATAGTGCAAACTGTTCTATTTATAGTGCACATCAAACCACTGAAGCATCTAAGCTGATGTCACCATAAAAGTGACACTTAACAACCTAACAACCTAACAACCTACAACCACTGATCTAATACAAGCACTGTTGTCAAACAGTTGATTACAATACAAAATACAAAGACATGTTAAACTTCTGTTACTTCATACCACTGCTTCAGCCCTAGCAGTGCTTTGGTCTTCAGCAGCACTTGAGTCAAGGTGGTAGATTGACAATCAGTACTTAGTCTTCAATAGTCTTTGGATGGACATCAGTTGTTGTAGACAACAGTTGTTGTAGACAACAGTTGTTGTAGTAGAACAGTTGATAGAAGACATCAGTTGTTAGAATCACTTTCCAAGGGAAAGTCTAGTGTAAACCACTACATATGTAGAATCCACTGTTCTGAACCAGTTTTGGCTTTACATCATCTGTTCCTCTGTAGGGTACAATCCCAACACTTTCAATCAATTATATTTAATTACATAAGAAAACGTAAATGCAAACTTTTCTCATTTATCAAAAATTGAAATTCTTAATCTTTATCTTTATCTTAATATACTAATAAATGAAAATCTTTTATATACACGTGTCACTTCCTAGTGTTTTCTCACATTATTTCCCTATGTATCTCATATTAAATAATAAAAATTTTAAACAAAAAATATTAGATAAGAATAAATATATAGATAAGGATAAACATTTGTTTTAATTATAATCATATTAAATAATAATGATAATAATAATAATAATAAGTTAAAAAAATTAGATAAGAATATAAACGTTTATTTTTATTATGATCAAATTAAATATTAATAATATTTTTTTTTACAAAAAATTAGTTGAGAATACATATTAACAAAGTAAAATGTTATAATAAGTAAATAGTACATTAAAGTTCATTTTTAAAAGATGAATTTTGATAATTATATGTGTTAACATATGACATTATATGTTATAAACACGTGCAATATACGAGTTTTTTTAAATATATTTATTTTTTATTATTTATTAAATTACATTTATGCAAAATTAAAAAAGTAAAATGTTATAATATGTAAATAGTACATCAATGTTCATTTCTGAAAGATAAATCTTGATGACTGTTTGTATTAACATATATGACATTATATTTTATTCAACATATGCAATATACGAAACTTTTTAAAACTATTTCTTTTTATTATTTATTATATAAAATCATATTTATGCAACCCGTTTAATATACAGGGTTTTAACCTAGTAACATGATATATGAAAATTACATGAGGTTAGATCATAAATTAGGAAGATTGGATTTTAATTTTCTTGACATAATCGTTTTAGTTCGTTTCCACTTAAAATTATCATATTTTATATATAACCAAATATAAGTGGAATTTTATAAAAACAACCCTTTAATCTACTCAAAAGTGTAGGAAATATAATATAAAAATATATTTTTAGAGTATATCAGCACACTATGGTGGGTTCGCAGACTCTTATGGGTGTCGCACACTATAGTGGGCCCACAATTGGGGTGGACTGTTTAAAGTTGGGCTGCACACTTTGAATTGGATTGTTTAAGGAATTGGGCCACACACATAAAGTGGGCCGCACACTCGTGGGTCGCACACTTGACTTCGAGCACCTAATTGATTAGGCCAACCGTACACTCTGAATTGGACCGCACACTCACATCTTTGGCGCATGAACTATTGAGCTGCACACTAACTAGACCCGTACACTTTCAAGAGGGCCGCACACTTGTGTGGAGGCCGCACACCAATAACGGGCCCCTTATGATTGGGCCATACACTTATGCCACACACCTTTGGGCCTTTACTATTAACCCATGTTTGACTTACATGCTATACGTTATCTGATGACCAGGCTTGCATGCAACTTGTTAGAATATGTGTAGAACGATACGTGAATTTTCTGTATACAATTCTAATAAACAATGGTAACCCTAATAGGACGTGGTTGACCATAATTAGCTCAAGTGATTTAATCTGCCGAGCTAAACTAAGGTGAGTTCAGACATTTAAGTAAAAGCATGTATTCCCGGTGGTTAGGAATGAACAACACTTTCCTTGGTTTGGGATTGCCTAGTATTCCTGGGGATGGAATACGGTTAATTTACTTTTTATACTACATGTCTTAAGTGGACTAGACAGAACTCTATCCGGAAGTCCTCACACATTTTATACCGATTAAACGTCGGGGCCTGGCGAACGGGATATTAGTTAGTAGCGCTATTAGGTCTAACAAACCTCACACCGTGCCTCAGAGGACGGGAGAGAACTAAAACTGGTCAATGATGATAGACATTGACTTGGGGAACAAACATGACTATAGTTAGTTTCGGTATGGCACGAGTTTAGTAGCTTAAAAAGATGGGGTAGCTCCCCATGACGTGTTTTATAAAACAGAGTAATTTAACAATTTACGTTTTTGGAACAACACTAATCGACTGTGAACTCGCCAACTTTATGTTGACATGCTACTACATGCTTTGGAGGTCGTTAGGTACTTGGCTGGAGCTTGCACTGTGGAAGGGTAATTGTGGCCAAGAACCGTTGTTGGATTTATAAACTTTTAACTTTAATTGGGTTTTAAATTTTATGCTTCCGCTGATACTTAAACTTTGTTTTGGTATTTTAATTACTTAGACACTAATCGTATTGATGGTGATGGGTTTTATTTACTTTAATTAATTGTTCAATATGATTGGTGGCATGATCCTGGTCTGTCATACGCCCCGCGGTAATACTTCGCATGTGGAATTTGGGGGTGTGACATGGGCTGCCATGCGCGTGTCCTGCCATGCGCGTATCGATTGGTACCGTATATACAAAATCGTAATACATTCTTCGACCAACAACGTCTTTTAATAAGCGAATTTCATCACACAATGATTTTAACATTTTCTCTTGTTTATGTTTTATTTTAATGCAGATTAAAAGATTACGTTGGAGCTGATAGACCCCTTTTAGCAAAAGCTGGATTTGATACCTTTAAACGAAGAGTGCGAGGACAAGTTCTTCGACATAAACAACGAATTGGCTAATCTTAAACAACGTTTTTGTGACATCCGAGAGCGATTAAGAAAAACATGTTTCACAAGATAGAGGAGATGGTTAACCTCATTCAGAAAAATGTCAAACAGCTAGTCGTGAAGAAAAATCCACGGGGTCATCCAACCTTAAAGGCTCAGCAAGAAAGGAAGGTTGATTCTTTTGCGGAGCCTTCTAGGCACAATTTTATCTGTCTTCGGTCATCTTTAGACGCGCATGGTGATTCACCAGGCATTGGTACACAAGAGTCGCACACCCAACCTGCAAGACATAGCTCGTTTGTCCAATCACAAAGTGATCATCGTGGAATGCCGACAGTCATCGACGAGATTGCGAAGGGCGCTAGGCAATGGAAGGGTAAGAAAAAGGTGAAAAAATCAATGGAAGAGGCACTCTCGTTACCTTTACTCCCTCCAGTATAGCCTAACATATTCAAATACCACCAACGGTTCAGGGCACCTTGCTTCCATTCATACCTAAGTCATATTCAAGATGTTCGGGGTGATGGTAATTGTGGCTTTGGATCTGTAGCAGTCGGCTTGTCGCTTGAGGAGAATGAATGGCCGTTAATACGAAAGGAGCTTCTAGGTGATGCAACCAGCGCCAAGACCTGTGGAAAGGAATAAATTCAGAAGAGTATAACTTTGTTCGAAACTACTTCGATTATAACCGTATAAGGTTTGCACCAAAAGATAAGTGGCTGCTAATGCCTTTCTCGGGAATTCTGATAGCTAACCGATGGAATGTGATTTGTCAATTATAAGCGACATTGGTTGTGCTATGTTTTTTTCCCTTGTTGACAACAGCCGAAGAGAGTGTTCCTCATCAAACCATTACGCTCGTGCATGTATTCCGGAACAATTATATTCACATCAAGTTACAGGGGGAATATCCAATGCCTACCCCGTCAGGGTTCTGGCGACAACCCGCACACGGTACGCCGGCAGCCAGCTGGGAAAACTTTTACAACGAACGTATAAGTCGATATTAGAAAATCGTTGATGAATACAGGACGCGGGATTTCATGGATATAACTTGGATGTAATGATGAAAAGTTTGAGTTAAGGTGAGTGTTAGGGGTTAATTTTTATAACTATGGATCACATATCCTTAGATTGGCCTGGATCACTGATCCTTAACAGATGGTGTAGGAAATCTGGGATCACGGATCCTTATTATTATTTATATTAACTAACAATTGTATCCTTGTTTAAAACTTGTATTCGCAGATACATAACGAATTAGACTTAGTCAATGCTAGAATTTCGGGGAATATGCTCTCTATTTCGCACGAGTTGGAGGTATCTAGCCGTTATGGAGAACGTGGGAGACTTGCACATTTTTCGGATAGTTAGTTAGCTAGATATTTTAAATTATATCAAGGGGTATTGAGCTTGATTAGAACAGAATGACAATAAGGAGAACAACAACTCATACACTTTACCACTCTCGAAACTGCTCTCAAACACACACTAGAACTCTATTGTAACAAGCTCAATATCATCCAAAGTTGTACTACATTTTTACTTGAGTAAACTGCCATTTTGGTCCATGAGGTTTGGTCACTTTTGCCACTTTAGTCCAAAACTCAAACCTTTTGCATCTGAGTCCATGTGGTTTCAGTTTTATTGCCAATTTGGTCCAAAAATGAAATCAAGTCATATTTGTCTTATAAAATTCTGCAATTTTGTCATTTTCCTCAGGGGCAAATCAGGTCATATTTGTCTTATAAAATATGGTATTTATTTATAAAAAAGAAATGATCAGTTTGCCCCTCTTGAAAAGGACAAAATAGCAGGATTTTATAAGACAAATATAACCTGATTTCATTTTTGGACCAAAATGGCAATAAAACTGAAACCACAGGGACCCAGATGCAAAAAGTTTGAGTTTTGGACTAAAGTGGCAAAAGTGACCAATAACCATAGGGACCAAAATGGCAGTTTACACTTTTTACTTTCTTGTTGAATAGAGTTGGTGATCAATAATTTCCATCACCGGAGGTTTTTTGTGCCGTAGATCTATCAAAGATCAAGGGCTTTTTCCTCATACAAATATCGGTGTTATTGTCATTTTTGCATTATACTTTGATCACTTAACTGTTCATGCACATTAGCACTCTACCTCATATTCAAAATTTGGTTACATTATCCTTAAACTGATTTTTGACCAAAACAGTGACCAGTGATAAGAGTCGTTCGGTTTCTGTAGTCGTTGGTTTTGATCTTATTTGATGTTCTGACAATTTGTAATGATTAAAAGTTTGACTTATGGTAACCAGTTGATAAACATCAAGCAAAAGCAAGATAAGGTTGATCTTATATCATGTTCTGAACACATACCGACTGCATTTTCGTCAAATCCAAACATACTAATTAAAAGAAAAATAAGAAAGTTGGTTTATTGTATACGGACCGTATAATGTTATACGGCCCGTATACGAGGCATAAAACAATGCTCGTATATTGTGTATACGAGTGAATAAAATAATAATAAACATTTTATACGGCCCGTATAAGGTTATACGGTCGTATACCATCAATAATTGATCGTATAATAAGCAGTTATATGACCACATAACAACCATACGACCTCAAAATTCACAAAAATTCTCTCGGTTTATCTTGGATTGTTCTTGGATAAAGTTATTCCGCGTTCGTGGCGTTTTCTTCTCATTATTCTACTATTACGGAACGTTTCTAAGCCTAGTTCGTTGATTAAACTTTCGGTTTATGTGACTTGTTTGATTATACGATCGTATAGCATATCGAATAGCATAGATTAGCGTAATAAAATTGATTGTTTGGTTTTTTTTTTAGAAATTGTTTGGATTACGTTTTCATTCCAATCATCAGGGCAAATTACATAAGAATAGCAGGTAGACGAGCAACAAACTGCACCGCCATCCCTTTCTGAATAGAAAACCTTAATCTACTAAAAACAAAGCCTCGCCCCTGAGGGGTCGAAAAGTTGCTGTGGACTACACGCTGAACTCTGGACAAGAAACGAACTGCCTCTGGCGCCAAAGAGCCAAACATGTCAAACGCTAGGGGGACAAGGGCATGTTGATTATCCTCACAAGCTTTGGCGTGCTTTTCCACCTTCTTCGACTCTGCTTTCAGTACTGCTTGCCCCGCCACAAACCCATTTTCCCGAAACCCGGCTAGGGGGGATACACCTGTGAGATCGACACAAGCATGTTTCCCGCCCTCCCAACCAAAAACTAGCACGTCAGCCGGGCGTAGAGTGGATCTCCCCTCCGACGGGTCTGTAAGAAAATTCACTGGTGCCTCTTTCTTTGCCGAGATCCCTGCTCGTCTGAGAATATCCATTAACGCGTCTCGAACAAAGTCATGGCGATACTTAAACCCCGGCAACTCTCTACAGTGTAACGCAAGCTCCCCGTATTTATCCAGGCATGCTTTACGGCAGACTGGGCAAGTTTCATCATTCGGGAACATGGGGATCATCAAACGGTACTTAAGGATTGACCGGTACTCCACCGCTGACATACGTTGACCCAAACCTTCAATAGGAATAACAGTTAAGAAATCTTGAGCGTGAGGCCTCAGTAGGCAATCAATGACGGCTTTCTGGCGGGGGGACAAATGAAAATCTTCACCCAGACTTTGTGCGATTCGACAACAAAGGGCATTCGCCAAAGTTTGCTGTGGCTTTTTGGGGGCGGTGTCCTTGTTAGAGAAACCGCCGAGATCAAAGTCAGGGAGAGATTCATGTAAGCGTTCCAAGGCGCTGGCATAATCCGGATCAATGTTAGCAACCCCGCTGTTACGTAATATGTGGTCCTGCACATTCAATGTATATGGGTCGTATACATTGAAAAAAACTACACATTTAATGTATATGGGTCGTATACATTATATACGTCAAGTTGTATACGATCGTGTACTTATATACGATCATATAGTTCTTGAATATTCAAGTTGAGTGTTCAACATTCAACTTGAATCTTCAAGTGTATACGATCGTATACATATATACGATCGAATACAAGTTGAGAATTCAAGTTGTATACTACCGTATACATGTATACGTTCCTATACAACATGAAGATTCAAGTTGAATGTTGAACATTCAACCTGAAAATTGAAGATGTATATGATCGTATACAAGTATACAATCGTATAAAAATTGAATTTACAGTTTTTTTTACTTCTTTTTTTCCTTGATTGTATTTAGCGTATACGAGACGTATAATACGTCCGTATACGAAAGTATACTTGCCGTGCATGGATCGTATACGGGACACATAATACGTCCATATACGAAACGTATATGCCTGTTGTATGGATCATATACGATGAGTATAATACGGATCCTATATGAGACGTAAAATATGTGCGTGTATGAAACGTATATATCGAGTGTTGTACATATCGTATACACCTTGTGTAATACGTGTGCGTTAATCGTATAATCCTGGTATAACCTGTTATTGTTATTGTTTATAGACGATATGGCTGAGTTATTAGCAACTAGAGCACGTTGACGAGGGGCAGGTAGTGGACGCGGATGGGGATGGGGACGAGGTCAGGAGGAGGAAGAGGAGGTTGATTATGATTTTCAGGAGATGCCGCAGTTTGTTGTAGGGATCCCCCCACGGTACGTTTTCCCATAGGTGTGTGGGTAGATTACGAAAGATGGAGCTGGATGCGCACCAGACCATTGATATAGGTGTTTTGACCAACATTGGATCTATCGGTCGGGTTCGGGAGTTCATGCCATCTACCTCCCCGTAGGCCCGTTTATTTGAGGCCGGCCGAGAGCAGGCCCAGAAAGAGATTACATTAGAGTTTTTTGTACGTTTGCGTTTACCGAGACCCAAGGTAGTGGTTTATGGTATTTTTCAGAGACCCCCACGGTCTCGTTTACTCTTTGCGGGGCGCCTCGCTCGATGACGCCCCCACAGTTTGCTATTGCCATGGGATTGTACTCACATGATGAGTCAGTATCCTAGGGATTTTTAGATACGCCGACCACCACGTCCGTTGACGTGTTGTGGCCCTGGTGGAGCACTATTGGTGTCGGGGACTTCACGATACCGCGTTCGCCATCCCCGAAGGTGCTAGTGTCGCGTATTTATGACCCGTTGCATAGATACCTACATCGGTGTATCGCGGTGGCGATTGGTGGTCGTCACGATAGCAGGGAGTGGGTTAACCAAATGACCCGTTCTTCTTGCACGACCTACTTACCGGTGGGGGGCCAACTTGGCATACAGGTTGGCCACATGCTTCGCCGAGTATGATTTTAAGCGTATGTCGAGCCACATCAGCTGTGGTGGCTTCGTCACCCATCTGGCGAAGCACTGGGGTCGCCTCTTGTCCCCACAGGTGGCTCGATATATGACCATCACAAGTCAGGTTGATCTGGTAGGCAGGGACACTGCATGCTCGATGGGGATTGCCTACCAGGACGAGGACCGCATTTTTTGGTCGCTTGACAACGGTCATACCGAGTGGTACGAGGGCCATCCCCTGCAGATGAAGATAGAGGCGGCAGGCCACGGGGGCGAGGGAGGTGAGGGTGAAGGTGATGGTAAAGGTGACGCGGGAGTGGGAGGTGATGGAGTTGATGTTGATGTTGCGATCAACAGATCGCAACAGGATGTGCAGGATGCATGGGTGATCGCCCGTACGGGCGACGAAGCGTGAGAGCAGGTGTGACTCCTCCGGGGCGGAGGAGAGACTGGATCGACTCGTGTCAGATGTAGATGCTCTACGGGTCGACATGCAGTGGGTGTGGAGGCGATTATTACTATGCATTCTAGCGCGCCTCTATCTCCACGAGCTGGCGCTGCACCACCAACACCACCAGCACCACCTTAGCTGCTTATTTTATTTTGGTTTTGTTGTTTTACATTTGAAACACTTGAAATATTTATCTTTTGTTGTTTTAGATGTAAAACATTGGAAATATTAATCTTATGTTTACATTTTATATTGTTTGTTTAATACTAGTGTATGGTATTGTTTATTATCTTGTTTGCATAATAACTATTATGGTACATGTTTTGCTTATCTGATATATATATATATATATATATATATATATATATGTACATATGTATATATATAGAAACGGGATCGGGAGAAAACGCTCAAAAGTGTGAGAACCGTGAGAATGCTTCCTGTCCCAATACGTGTTCCGCCGCTTAGAGAAGGGTGAAGGGGCTTTTTTGTCCTGCTTTTCCAGTTCCGTTTTTCCCAACATTGTTTGAATTTTTGGGGTTTAAGATTTTTGGCGTTAACCAAATTTAATAATTAATGGCGTTGAATGGTTTCATCGTATTAACATTTTGGCGTTTATGGCGTTTATTCAAATCGTATGCCATTGTAACCCAGGGTTCAGGAAATCTATTTGAATGGCGTTTTTCAAGGCGTTTTAAACAAGATGGCCCATTGTTCTATTATTTTTACAAACATTTTGGCGTTTGTGTTATCTTGGCGTTTTACAATTGTTGGATTATATTTTAGCCACAGTAAAAAAAATACAAGCGAAGAAAATAAATTAAAAATCCTAATCGGATCTCTCTTCACAATATTCACTGTCATCAGTCTCTCTGTTCTTTAATAGTACAAGAACTGTCACAAAAATATGGCGTTTTATGTAAAACTTAACAAACCCATCGGTTTGATTATTTTGTCTGCTCGTCTGTTGAAGTGGCTTTTTTTGTGAATGTTTGGGGACATAGATCTATGACGTGTGGGTGGGTTTTTCGCTTTTTCTTCATGTTGATCTTCATCTTTATAATCATCCCACTCTTCAGTGTCATTGATCTCTTCTCCTCATCCAAGCCTTCTTCAAGAACAAAAAATACAAAATGCCATATGACTGGCATCAGTATCTTTTTCATGATTTTTTGTCCATCTCATGCAGCAAAATCTTACTGAGTTACTCGCCTCCGCTAACAATTCATTCAGTGAAACTTGACGAATAACCATAATGAATATCCAAGAAAGCATATTAGCCATCTTTGATTTTTTTTTTTTTGGCGTTTTACAGTGAGTGGTATTTAGTAGTATTGTCGTTTGTTTTTTTTTGGTTTGATCAAATGGAAGTTGCTGAGACGTATCATTTTATAGGATCTCTTTTTGGCGCCTAAGTTAGGCGGTGCGTTATTATAATAAAGTATTTGTCTTTTCAGTTACTGTTTGTAATTATTTGTTTTGACAAGATTTATCTCTGAAGTCTGTAACACGTCCCATCTTTCAAGTTTGGCGTTTTAGATTCTAATATAATAAATTTTCCCTATCTTCAGTTTTTCTGGTTTGAAGTTACTTTTTCTAGTTACATTTTCAAGTTTTTTTTTTATTTTTTAGTTATTTATTTATTTTTTTGGGTGTTTTTATAATACATTTTCAAACTAGTTTTATTATAGTTTTGGAGTTTTTGGGGGGGTTTAAATGATATCGTTTAAACAAGCATTTTGGTTGTTTTGATGTTTTTATTATATATGACGTTTTTATTATACAACAATAAACTGAAAAGGAAAATAAAAAAAAAAAATACATAAAAAAAGTTTTTTTATAATACCTGTCCAAAGTAATTTTATGCTGGTTTGATAAACGCCAAAAGTGTAAGACATTTGCCTTTTTGGCGTTTTTATTAGATATGGCGTTGTTTATTAAATAACAATCAACTGAAAAAGAAAATTAAACAAAATAAATATTGATCTTCCAAATCTTCACTGTCACCGGTCTCTTTCTTCTTTTGAAGCATCTTCACTGACTATTTCAACTTTCGTATGAAATCAGCCTCTTTTTCTATAATTTTTGTCCATCTCATGCAGCAAAATGTTATTGAGTTTACACTCTTTCAGCCAAAATGTTATCTTTTTTGTCGTTTTACCGAGAAAAAGAACGCCACAAAATAAACCATCTTAAAACTGTAAATTTGATCATGCTAAAATCAATAAAGTGTTGTTGTATGGTGATGGATAACATTGTTAATCCTTAGTTAAGAAAGACAACTGCCATTGTTGTCCACACCATACAGCTACACTTATTGATAGCAATATATTTGATGTTTGGGTTTTCTGGCGTTTATCAGACGAATGGAATATATTAAATATGGTGTTTGCGGTTTTTGTGTGTGTTTTTTAATTGACGGTCTGAGTTGTTGTTTATATAAGATTTTTTTGGCGGTTTTTTTAGGCGGGATTTTACTATAATTAAGTTTTGGCGTTTTATATCTAATGGCGTTTTTAGCTAGATTGGTGTGTGATTTTTGTTTTGGCGTTTTATTTTCATGAGATGGCGTTTTGTTTGGAGTAGTCAAAAGACGCTTTTACCCTTAATGAAACACGTCCACGTATTAAAACTGATGTTATTTTCGAAAATGCCACCGCGCTAATCTAGTCCATAGATTGTTTTGATCGGACGATCCATAAGCGTTCTCACCGTTCTCACACTTTCTATAGTTTTCTCTAAATCGCGACCCATATACATAGGATTAGGTTCAAACGTGAACAAAATCCTAAGAGTGAACTGCGTGAACTGATCTGGGCCCTTGATTTTTATGATCTTGAGATTTTAAATAAGTGGCATGATTGTAATTAGTTGGTTAGTTTCTACTACTTAATTAAATACAAAAGGGTAGAAGTGTAATTACATTAATTTGTGATTTAAAATCTGGAAATAAATAGTTTCCATAATCTTCAATTGCAAAAAAAATCCGGTAAATATCTAAATTATAGTTTATCAATCCCCTTGATTACCCATTTTATTCACAACGCATATCTTATTTCTCTCTCACATTCATAAGCGATTTTAAAGAAACACAGGGGAAGTTCGTCGGAGCAATCAAATCGCCACTTCCATCTTCATCACGCCGGCCACCTCCATCTTCATCTTCATCACCGCCGGCCACCAGCACCACCATCTTCATGTTTTACCTGAACTTTTGGAGTTAGTAGTTTTTTCAAATATATCTTGCAAAATACGAAGACTAATACTAAAAAAAGGAAAGTTCGAATTTAAGGATGTTGATGGTTCATGGTTTTTGCATGAAAACTTGTAATAATTGCATTATTGATTTTTTAATTGTCTTGAAATTGAAGTTAGATTATATGGTTACTCACAGGAGTTTAATTACACAGTAATATAAATAAAAGAAAAAAAGCTATGTTTATAAATCCACCACACGTGCATTTAATTACAGCCGACCACTTTAAATAATATCTTATTTTTTATCAGTGAGAATCAACATCAACGGCAGCCTCCAACATCAGTTCGGTGAGAATCAACATTGTATATATGCACTATACTCATATTTTTTATTATTAATTTTATTTTTTATTTACAAATAGTTTTATCGCCGCCGTCGCCGTCTCGATAAACACCGGTAATTTGTAGCATTGTTTTAATCCCTTTTAGCTTTGATACCTTGTGGGTTACCGTTAATTTTGCAACCGGTAACTTTTTTTGCTTTACTGATCTACTGGACTATTAGTGTTCGGATTTAAGTTTTTTGGATTTCAATTTTTTTATTTTTGCTCTGTTTTAATGCGATGTACACATGTGTATTCTGTCTTTGCTCTGTTTTTAATGCGATGTACAAATGTGTATAGTGTCTGTTTTTTGTGATATCTCAGGTTTTTTTTTTTTTTGTGTATTGAATTTGTAAAGTTGTTGATGTACACTTGTGAATTATGCAAAGTATTAGTTGTTGAGTTTTTTTGTTCAATTTTTTGATTTTGCTCTGTTTTTAACGCGATGTACACATGTGTATTCTGATTTTGCTCTGTTTTAATGCAATGTACACATGTGTATTCTGATTTTGCTCTAATTTTAACCCAATGTACACATGTGTATAGTGTCTGTTTTTGTGATATCTCATAATTTTTTGTGTATTGAATGTGTAAAGTTGTTAATGTACACTTGTGAATTATGCAAAGTATTAGTTGCTTAGTTTTTTTGTGCTATTTTAGGAGATGTCGTTAACGAGAAAAGTGGAGATGGAAGGTCGATAAGGATGATTCACGTATGAGGTCGACAAGGATGATTCACGTATGTTTGTTTGCTTGGTCGATAAGGATGATTCAGCATACAACGTGGCGAATAGTTTTAAAAGATTATGTTTTTTGTTTTTTTGATTATGTTGGGTTTATTTTTTTACCAAACTAGAACTTGTAATTATATGTTTTTTGCTTGGTTTGGAAAAAATTATGGAACTTGTAATTTTTTAAATATAAAATAGTTTTACAGGTATTGTTTCTATGTACGTATTATGTAGCTAATTACACATATGTACGATGCTGAGTACACATGTGTACTGTTCTATTTATATCCAAGTACACATGTATATACCGTTGAAATATGAAGGTTACGTGGATCTTAAAAATCAAAATTCGAATTCTGGTGATGAATCTGAAATAAAAGTTAAAATTGAAATATGGTGATTTGTTGTTTGTTTTGATAATTATCTTATTAATAAATAAAACATAATGTGAATAATGAATTTAAATTAGGAAAGAAGTAACTTAATTCAATTATTAAAATAATGATTTAAATCTAAGTTTTTATATAATTACAATCCTACCTTTAACAACTAAAAAGGAAATCAAGGGTCTAGATCTGTTCACGCAGTTCACTCTTGGGAGGTTGTTCACGCTGAAACCCTACCCTATATATATAATATGGCAAATACTATTGTAACATAGACGTTTACAAAATCGTAACATAATCTGATATATCTAAATAATAGGGCAAACGCTATCTAAACAATTACTAAAATTTATTAAACGGTTGTTCGGTTTAAGATAAAGCTTATATACGGGTTGTATAACACTATATGATCTGATATATATATATATATATATATATATATATATATATATATAATACGTTAAATACTATTGTAACATAGACATTTTACAAACTCGTAACATAATCCGATATATCTAAATAATAAGGCAAACGTTATCTAAACAATTAATAGAACTTACTAAACGGTTGTTCGGTTAAAAAAAAATCTTATATGTGGGTCGTATAACATTATACCACCCATATACAAATGTTAAAACCCAAAACCTCATAAAATCTCACCAAAAAAACTCCTCAGGCCGTATAACATTATATTGCTCGTATACAATTGTATACGGCTCGTATAATGTTATATGACCCGTATACAGGCAAAACAAAAAAAAACATTCTAGTGCGTTTATTTCTGTGCAATCACATTCTATACGGGCCGTACCTTGTACGGACCGTATATATCTAGGGATGTGAAAATAAGAAAATAGGTATGTGAGAATAGAAACCCCCTAATTTAAATGTCTACAACAATTGTAAAAATTAGTCAATGACTCCCGATATCAAGTAGTTTGAAAGGAGGCATCTCATCACCTTCTGATGTGATTGTTATAGGTTATAATGTAGTGGTTATAGGTTCAAGTCTCACACTATGAGGTGTGGTTCCCTCTTCCCCTCAAGTCCACATAGACACCGCATCACCCTTCCTTCCATCTCACAATTTTCTCCAAGAGTTGGGCCGGTTCCCCATTCTTCCATCTTCTCCCTTTCCCCTTATATTTTTATTTTTATTTTTTAATACTAAAATTCTTAAAAATATAAAAAAATTTATTAATTAAAAATAAAATTACATAACTTAGAAAAAAATACATCATTAAAAAACATAATTTAAAAATAAATAAAAAAACTAAAGCCTAGTTCCACTTCCACTTCCTCATAGCCATTTCTTCCTGATTTTGTCCTTCATTTTTGAGAGCACCACACGGTCTCTTTCGGGTCTGCTTTCGATGTCGTTTCTTATGAGTTGGAACTCTTCGGCTTCTTGATTTTGTAGATCAAATTCGAGTCATCTCTTATCAAACTCAAGCCTCTCCCTTTCCCTCGCCGCCCCTTCTTCCTTTTCCTTCTTTTTCTTTTTTGTACCTCTCCTCTTGCACTACCATAAAATGGTTGATTTTTTTGTAGAATTGTATCAAGTTTAGATGCATCAGTCAGCTCGTTCCCTTTGAACCCAAAGCCTTCTCAGCGATTGCTTTTTTAGCACGATCCCTTCGAATTGGCCGTTCTGGTTCAGGAGTTGGAGCTTCATCTTCGAACTCAGGGTCATCGTTTATATTGATAACACAACGTGCATCCAAATCACCCGCACTATAACTCCCCGACGCACCTGTTTTTAGATCTTTTCACTTCTGAAACCGCATTAGGCACCAACTTCCACTTCTCACATTTTCTCAATATTTCATACGACCTCATGCAATTCCACCCCCCGTGTTTCTTGGTGTATCTCTCAACAGCCAACAACAAAATACTTCCATCATCTTTACCACTTTTACGATTATTCCATGCGTGTTAATATATACCCACAAATAAACCAATTTTTCGGTTCATCTCTCTAAATTTTGAACTAATGGAATGGACAAATCGATATGGGTCGCGTTGCATCAATTTCAAAAATTCTTTATAAACTTGGTTATAAAAGCCTTCACGTTTTCGGTTGTTGATTACAAATTAAAATTTAAAAATATAATAATTCTTAAGAAATAAAATACAAATATTAATTTGAATACTTTATTTAAAAATATAATTAAAAAATATACCTAAAATCTGATCGCTAGAAGCTTTAACCCAAGCTCGTGCAAGCATTTCCAACTCGTCAAGGGTCCAAGGAATGCTTTTCGGTTTCTCGCTTCCCATTTTTCTTGATCTCTTAGAGTTTGTTTTTCCCCTTCTTAGTCTTAGTGGTTTGTGGTTGCGTGTCGGGTATATCATTGTCATCTAAGGCTAAAGAAACGAAATCGTGCTTGGGTGCGTTTTGAGTCAACAGTTGGAACAACGGCATTTATACGCCTTGTGATTGCATTTGCATAGCATGGTGATATTGATATTGTTGGTATTGCATTTGCTAAGAGTTTTGAGATTGACTAAAACAGCCAAACGAAAACGCCTTCATCGGTGTCGTGTTGTATACGAGTGGGGGTTAGGTCGAGGGTGTAGCGGGTGTATTGGGAAAGTATGGAGGCGGGTTTCGTCGGCTCGAATCTATGATTTTTTTTTTTGTTAAAAATGGATTTGAGACTGATTTAAAAGATGGAAATGGATTGTGATTTGTTTCAAAATGGTAATGGAGTATAAATAGATTTTCTATAAAAATAATTTTTTTAAATCCGACCATCACACTGAAGTTGGGACCGGGGGGGGGGGGGGGTTTCCCTTTCGGGGTCCCC
Source organism: Helianthus tuberosus (assembly GCA_030545235.1). Taxonomy (NCBI): domain Eukaryota; kingdom Viridiplantae; phylum Streptophyta; class Magnoliopsida; order Asterales; family Asteraceae; genus Helianthus; species Helianthus tuberosus. Next base: position 178,052,905 of record CM060448.1, on the reverse strand, counting down.
TTCCACGTCGGCTCCCTGTTTGGTTTCCGGAACCAACACCCGTGAGCCTCACTTGGTGTGATTTGTTTTTTTTTTTTTACGGGCATGAAACCTTACCATAGTGGGTGTTAGGTTGGTGGATTTTGTGTGGAATGGTAGATGAGCCGGGTAATCAGCACTTTATGTGTTTAAATTAATAAGTTTGCTCAACTTGCACGCTATCTTGGCATTGTATTTTGCACGGCTTTTCATTGGAGATGGTAGGTTGCGTATTAAATTGAGATCAGCTATTTGTAACTGAATGTTTTCGTATGCACTTTGAATTGAACACCAGTGAAAATATATCTCCACAACGAGTTCTTGGGTTTTCCTCTCAAACCAGAAGCTCCAGAGACAAAATAACAGAGTTATTTTTTCTTAAACGTATACTCATCTATGGTGGATCGAAGGAGGAGTCTATAAATTCACAAATTGGAGGGGTAAGGGCTAATTACTTGCTAGCACGAGTTTGAAGTCAAATCCCATTCGTGGTGTGGATACGTATAGCAGGGGTCTACGTTGATCATTCGTTTCGAAACACGTAACAATGGTTGTAGCTATAAACCCTCTGCGTGCTTGTTAGTTGTTACTTTTTTGTATTCTCTAAGTTCATTTGTGATGATCCCTTGTGGAGTTTTTGCTGACAATAACCTGACATTATCTGCAGAACTGTTAACCATATCTTATATTTCGTTGCAGAATTCTTTTCAAACATCCTGCAATTCTTACCCAGTAACCCTTAACAAAAGTAATGTTATAAACATCTTCTTGATAACTATTACTAATTTTATAAGGCTGTGAATGCATGATGGTATTTCTAAAGGCTCCCACTATTCTCATACCCCATATCTTATTCCCCCATCATTTTCACTCTATCTCTCTATATATCTATTATTGTATAGAGAGAGATTGAGGGGAGGGATGTGAGAATATTAACTCCGCTTATTCACACATCTTTTTTCGTTCTATCTCTCTATATATATCTATGTATGTATAGAAAAAGATAGAGGGGATGGATGTGTGAATATTAACTCCCACATCCTTTTTCGAAACCAATGATCAACGTAGATCCCTGCTGTACGTATCCACACCACGAATGGGATTTGACTTCAAACTCGTCCTAGCAAGCAATTAGCCCTTACTCCTCCAATTTGTGAATTTAGAGATCCCTCCTTCAATGCAACCACAGATGAGTATACGTTCAAGAAAAAATAACTCTGTTATTTTGTGTATGGTGCTTCTGGTTTGAGAGGAAAACCCAAGAACTCGTGGATATATATTTTGTGTATGGTGTTCAAAGTGGATACGGAAACATTCAGTTACAAATAGCTGATCTCATTTTAACACGCCACCTACAATCTCCAATGAAAAGCCGTGCAAAATACAATGCCATGATAGCGTGCAAGTTGAGCAAACTTATAAATTTAAACACATAAAGTGCTGATTACCTAGCTCACCTACCATTCCATAAAAAATAAATCTGTTATTCTGTCAATGCACCACAGATGAGTAAACGTTCAAGAAAAAATAAATCTGTTATTCTGTGTATGGTGCTTCTGGTTGGTTTGAGAGGAAAACCCATGGACTCGTTGTGGAGATATATATTCACTGGAGTTCAAAGTGCATACGAAAACATTTAGTTACAAATAGCTGATCTCAATTTAATACGCAACCTACAATCTCCATTGAAAAGCCGTGCAAAATACAATGCAACGATATCGTGCAAGTTGAACAAACATATTTATTTAAACACTAGCTTATATCCCGTGTGACACACGGGTTAAAAAGATAAAATATAAAACATATTACGTAGTAAATATGATGTATGAATTTTAAAAATCAAATTAATATGAAACCAAGTAATTTAAAATAGGAAAAATTACAAGTTTTGTCCTTTATCTTTATAGTACTTTACAGGCGGTGTCCTTTTTTTCAAATGTTGACAGGCGATATCCTTTAGTAAGTATTTTGTTACAAGTTTTGTCATTTCCACCCAACCTGGTTAAAAAATTCAGTTAATTTGTAGCACATGATAAGCACATGAGGGTAATTATGTCTTCTCCACCCCACCACTTCTTTTTTTTGGGTAAAGGGTTACCCCGATGAATTTTATAAATGGAACCAATAATACAAGGGTGTGTCAGCGTGACACACCAACTAGACTTGACATACCAAGCCTAGGAAACAAAAACAACAGCCAACAAAAAACAACCAAACTAAACGACACACAACTCACACAACCAAATCACTAGACAAACAAAAAACAGACGTTATCCTCTAGCCCGGATCCGCTCCATTATCTTCAATCTTCCAGCACTTGAAAATCCTTCTCTTAGTCGAATCGGTCCGAAATCTGAATCCCATGAGCCGCAAACGCACCGAGCATTTAATCACCTCAGCCACTTGATTCACCGTTCTCTTATGATTCTTGAAGAGCCTGTTGTTCCTTTCTTGCCATATATAATAAGATGAAGCAGCAATCAGCAACTTACACACAATATGATCCGCATTCTTGGACTTAGCATGCTGCTCCACCCAAGATAAAAGCGAAGACCATGAATCATCAACATTACCCAAACTAACCAACTTCTTGACTTCATTCCAAACTTGAGTCGCAAAAGCACATCGGAAAAATAGATGATCACGACTATCCCGATCAAAATTACACAACGGACAACACATCAGGTTCCAGTTGGTTTGACTACCTGCTTCCCACACAGCCAATCTATCCTGCGTTTTAAGTTTGTTTCTAAATGCGAGCCATAGATGAAACGAATGCCGCGGTATACATTGAGAATACCAAACCATATCAGCCCATAACACCTGATGTTCCCGATTCCGAATAGTATTCCACACAAGAGCCGATTTAAAGTCACAAGTTTTTCCCTCCAAGTCTTTCCACACCAGCCTATCAACGCTATTAGGAACAATACGAGGAGCCGCTATAGTGATTAGCACAGGAAAAAGATCTAGCCAAGCTTGTGGCCAGCGCCAGTTACCGTTCTGATCAACCATATCCGCAACCGTTGACTTAAGAGAAAACCCAGCATTAGCAATGGTTCTCGGAGTGATAAACGAGCTGAGCGGACTTACCGAGCACCACATGTCACTCCAAATATTAGTCTGAGCCCCGCTTTTAATAGACGACCATATGTGAGGACGAATGATGTGACAGATAGACAAAATCTTACGCCACCCCCAACTCATATTCCCTCGGCACGGCACTTCCCAGAACACCCCACCACTTCTTTTTCTATCTCTAAAAACCCAAACACCCCCTCATCTCTCTCTCTCTCTCTCTCTCCCTCTCTCTAAACCCAAGCCCTAAGTTTCCTATTCTCTCTACACCACACCAACACACAAACTCAGCCCCAAATCGAGTTAGAAAAGAGTTACGAAGAAAGAGAAAGAGGCAGATGAGGAAGGGAGGATTGTTATGTCTGGGTGTAGTTCGTGAGGGTGATGACGGGAGGATGGTCTGCGACGAGGGTGGTAGTAGACGGTGGTGGAAGGCGGCGTGATGGTGATGAGTGGTGTGGTGGTGGACCACGACAGCGCGAGGTCCAAGACCAGCGGTGGCTGCATCGTCTTGGTGGCGTCGGGCCGCCTCTCCAGCGATAAAGGACATCAGCGGCTGCAGCTGCAACTCAGAGTGGCGACATGAACTCCGGTGATACCGGGTGTCCTCATCTCTAACCTGGTAAGCTCGATTTCAGTTTGTTGTTGTTGTTGTTGTTGTTAGATCTAGAGTTTTGAGGGGCTATTTTAATGCTTTCGGTTAGGTTCAACTTGTCCCGAAAGCAATGGTTACATTCGAGTGGATTGTTACAGTGGCCTTAATCAGATGAGGAGGGATGTAAGTGCTCTAGACGCATACAATTAATGACATTTTGTTGTTCGGTTAGAAACTAGATCGATTGATGTTTACTTGTTTACTGATGTTTTGCCAAAGTTATTAGTTATTGGAACGAATCAAGGTATTTTATCTTGCTAATGCTTAAAGCTTCAGTTATCTTTATTGAATCTTTATCATATGGACTTTTGAATCACTTGTGAAGATTTTAATGTAATTGTTGTGTTCGTCTTCAGCGGATTTGCAGATGTATTCGATGTGGACTACTTCATAGAAGAGCTGAAAGGATTTATAAATGTTGTAAAAGAACTACCTGCAGAATTAGCATCGAAAGAACCTGTTAGAGTAGATTGCAGTAAACTCAAAGGCCAATTTGATTATTTGAGAGTGTTCTTCCTTCTTTATTGGAGCATCGTTATATCTCTATTACACCTGCAATGAGCCAAAGACGTGACAGGGGAAACTTGCTTCTTAGATTTTTGGATGATTTTGTTAAAGAATTAAAAAAAAGGAGAATTGAGGGCTTGTATTTAACATGTATCAGTATTTACAAAAATTGTCCTTTATATATATAAAGACTAAACTACCCTCATGTGACTTGCCTGTAAAGTACTATAAAGATAAAGGACAAAACTTGTAACTTTTCCTTTAAAATAATAATGTTTTTGTTATGAATTAATATCTATTTATTGTGTGACTATCCATTTGTACTCTTCATGTACTTAACTCTCATCTCTTTATGTACTTAACTCTCATCTTGTAAGCCTATAAATAGTGGCATATGTGATCCATATTTTACATCAATAAGAAATTCATCTTCCATTCTCTCATTCTTCTCTATACATTGCTAGTAGGTCATTGTTTCACAACACGTTATCAGCACGAAAGTGCGCAGTCAAAGTCATACATGGGCGGCAACCATTCGAGTGTAAATTATTTGTTGATTTAAGTGTGACATCCGATGATGTGATTTTGTGAATGTTTGGTGTGTATGGCGGCGACCTAGTGCCCCTTATCGATCCTCGTTTTGTCAACTAAACTAGTGACTTCGGTGGTTGTTGCATCACGTATGGAGACCTCCACCAGTAATATTGTTCTTTTCTCTTTGATAAGAATATACTTAATATCTCAGGTAACTACCGGCTTTATACTCTATTACTATCCACAACTATTAATCTGTTATGTAGAATTAAGTGCTGAAAGTATACATGTGATGGCTTAAAATCTTGGTCAAACTAGCTTATATTATTCTTCTTCTTTGGTGGTTGTTGAAAACGAAACAAGTAACACCAAAAATATTCTTGAAAATGGTTAACCCATTTTTCTTATATATTGTTTTAAATGCAATAATTAAAATTAAATGTATTGACAATAATTTCTATTAAAATTTAAGTTTAGTGCCTTATATCATCTGCCACCATAAAGTTTTGTTTTCTAACTGAAAGCAAATTAATTTATTAGTATTATATCATGTTGATTTCCATATAACAAACATCGTATTTTGATGTTGAAAATTGATTAGGCATTCCACATTGAATTTGTTCTACCAGAACTTACATGAAAGGTATACATATCAATAGGTAAATGTATCTTATTTATTTAGGAGTACTATAGTATAATTATTTAGGAAAATTTATGTTTACATCCAGTAATTATTTGAATATGAGTAGTACTTTTATTAAGTTTTGATAGAAATTTACATTTTTTTAATTAAGATAATTTCATTATTGTTATAGGTTTTTAGATTTAATGTTTATCATTTAGGTTTTCAATATTTATTATTACCCGTATTGTGCAAGGATGAATGTCGTTTTATATTTAAACGAACAGTGACTATATATTAACTTTTGTTTTGAAATCCTTTAGTTAAATTATTTTGAATTTTTACTTGCAAAGTTATCAATCTAGTGTGGTTCAATTTTAGTTGTTGTTATTCAATTTTTATCCAACAAATAGATTAGAATTACATACTGTCGTATGAAATTTTCCATCTAAAATGCTACTTTATACAAATTAGCTAGTGGAAGTACCTATTGGTTTTGTGTATTAATTAAATTAATTGGTAGAATAAGGTACTGGTAAATTAATCGTCAAAGCCTATTTTTTTCTTCATCAAGCAATTTAATTCATTTTTTAAAAATCCACATATTCATATTAATTTAAATAATCTTTAATATCCATTTAATTTAATTGAAGTTTATATTGATATCTGGTAACAAATTTAATCCATTTTCTGGATCTTATTAAAATTTACTTGCAATATTTCAAAACATGAAAATCAATTGATTTAGTGTTCTTTCTCTGAGATTGTTATATTTAACAAATCAAGATGTATGCTGATTTTTGTTCTAACATTATTACCTTAAATCAAGGTGTGTGCTAATTTTTATGTTCTAACATTATTACCTTTGAATAAAGATTATAGAACCAGCATAGCATATCTGGCTTACATGCTTTACAAGTATTGTTCTATTCTATTTAACCTAAGAGATAATGTTTTCAATTTGAAATTCGTAGACAAATTATAATCTCAAGATGTTTAATACTAAGTTAGTGATATTCAAACGTAATACATCTATTTTCTTAATTTATAAGTATAATATATGGCATGCAAGCCTCTGAACCATGTACTTGTTAAATATATTTTATGTGAAAGTTCTTTTTATGGATACTGGGTTGATCCTGATGAGAAGATTATAAAGATACGTTGAATAAAACAATATCCGTTTGTCAAACCTCATATATGCTCATAAAGTAGCAATATTAGTAAAGAATATATAAGGTTTGAAATAACCAGAATGAAGGTTGTGTGGCTCTAATCCATTCCTTGAGGTAAATGCGATGATAGATTAGTGAAACTTCGAGATCATCTACATAACAAAGGCAGTTGTAATGATAGCACCAAGAAAGTTGTATGGTTATAATCCATTCCCTAAAAGTGAATGTGATGATATAATGATCGTTATAAAGGTCACGCTAAATGATGAAATTGTAATGATCCTTATGTTGATAATGAGATCAACCATGTTAATGTCGAAATCGACCACAAGAAGTGGCAATATAAGGGAGTGATTATACGAGAATAAAATATGGGAAACATGTTATAATAATAATATAGGGTATGATTTGATTTTATGGTATAACTTGTATTCTATATGCTATTATTTATTTAAATAGATACTATCTGATAGAAATATTGAACCAAAGTTGTGATTTGTTATCAGTTTCATAAAAGGATATAACTATGTTTAGATACGACACCTTAAGTGTCATACTTCCAAAATCTCATTATCAAGTTATTAAAGGTCATAAGATTTTAGACCGATAAAATTATATGACTCATATATGTAATTACTTCTCAATTGATGTTATGTGAAGAGAAGATTATTTATGTGGATGATTAGATAAAATATTTCATATATCATACGTGAGATATGCTCTTGAAACAACATCATTAAGAGTATTGAGAGTATATGAAAAAAAATGAAATGATTTTATATCCTTGTGACCAAGTAAAAAATGAAAAGCTATCAACCTGGTTCTGGTTATTCCATCTCCTGAAGTGAATGTGATTATATAACGGTTATTAAATGTCATTATCATGGAAATAATTGAGAAATTTGTAATGATAGTCATGTTAATATTGAGATCAATCATCAGTAGTAAGGTTATAATAGCCAAATTGATAATGATATTAACCATCAGAATGATATGATAGCCAAGTTCAGAATTGTAATAATGGTCTTAATGAGATTAACCACTATAAATGGCAAATTATGGTAATGATTATACAAGAACAAAATGTGAAAAAGGATAAAAGTTATATAACACAATAGTTTGCAATGATAAGACGTTGTTCTCTCGCATAATGCAACTACTACGCATAGGATCGTAAACTAGAAGTTTATAAATCATGATATTTGATTGGCATGACCGGTTAGACCACACCGAGTCAATGATGATGTGAAATGTATAGAAGAACTAGAAGATTCTTCAAGTTGGTAATTAGCATGCAATATTTGCTCTCAAGAGAAGTTATTGATATACCAACTAAAGTATGGTTTAGATCCCTAAATATATTGAAAATAATAAGGGAATATGTGTGGGACATGATACCATTTAGTATTCTGAAATCGATGCATCGTCTAAATGGTTATCAAATCCACAACTTGAAGCTTGTGTGATTGTGGCTTAGCTAATGTGATAGCAAGCATATTAATCCAGATTACTCTTGGTTACAGAGCCAATGATCATGAGAAGAGCAAAAGTTCATTTAGGTACATGTAATTTTATATATAGTACAATCAATTCACATCAAGCCCATATGTTATAATTCTCCCCATACAGTTGGTTTTTGGTCAGAAACCAAAGATGTCTCATCAAAGATTTTGGTTGTGCGATATATATTGAAACTCATCAACCACACCGCATAAAGAAGGGACTTCTAAAAAGTTTGAGAATACGTTGGTTATAAATAATCGTCTATGATTGAATACTTAAAGCCATTGGTGAGAAATTTGTTTATGGCTCATTGGTTTTCACTTTAGTGAATGAATGTTCCCAACATTAGGGGGAGATAACAAGTAGTTGGAAAGTGAAAAGTGAAATGAATTATCATGTCATCTTGATCCTTAGATTATAAACTATGAACTAGAAGTTTAAAGTATAATTCATTTACCAATATTAAAGAACAAATTACCAGACAAATTCACTGACCTAAATAGAGTGACTAAGTAAGTCACATAATCAACTGCTTATGCTCCAGTTATATTTGTGTCCCAAGAGGACAACCACATATTTTGTAATGAGTCTATTGCACGCCTAAAGCGTGGTAGACTAATTGATTCCAATAATAACATTTCTCTAAAATTGGAGTAAGTTATTAAGATGGTCAAGTCGAGGTTATAGTAGTAAGATCTCCTGAAGAGACAATAGACATGATGGTTCAAAAAGAACCTCAGGTACCTGAAAATAAAGAGATGTCGATAAGTTGTATCATGTCTAAGATATGTATGGAATCGAAACAAAAATCGACGTTGTTATACTTTTGTATATAATGTAGCGCTTAAAATGATTAAATGATGAGGATCAAGATTTAAGATCCGCCTATGAATGAATATTAAGATATGATTGGCCAAAATAGAAAGACGCAAATAAGGAAGGGTTTAGTTCTCTAATGAAATGGCAAGTTTCTGGACCAACAGTGAAGTTGTAAAATATGTTGGATACAAATGTGTCTTTTACGCGGATCATATGAAAATCAAATTAAGTGATATAAGTCAAAATTGGTGGCACAAGAATTTTCACAAAGACCTATGATTGATTATAAGAAAACGTATTCTCCGGTGGTGGATGCATTGACTTTCCAATATTTTATTAGTCTGGTAACATATAAAAGATAATTGGCATGCGTCTTATGTAAGTTATATATCACTTGATACTAAGTCATATAAAATAAGTTCTCGAGAATATTATGATTATTATATAAATTTAGATCTGAATACATATACATGTTATATATGTTATTGAATTGAATATAACTGGAACTCCGCATGAGTATTCTAAAGCATTTGAGTTCTTAAAAGGTTAATTGAAACACCTTAATGTAACACCCCAAAAATAATTAGTAGATAAAATACCATACATTTGAAATATAAATGAATGGGTATTAATTTGTTCTACAAAAGACTAACAAAGAAACTATAGGGGCTGAACATGTAAAAGATGGAACTTGAATTAGTGAAGATTAAAAAAAAATACACACACACTGGTGTGCGTATGGTTGTGTGCGACCAGAAGGGGGAGAACAAGGCCAAACCCTAGTTCATGTTCTTCACTATCAAATCCATCAAATTCAACCCTAAACTGAGACGATTCTGAATGCATGTTGCTAGATTAGAGTCTACTACATCATCTAGTCAAAAGGCATGTTGAAATTTCATGAATTATATGAGTTCTTATGTGGTGAGAGTCCATAGAGATATGAAATTGTAGATGGAAATTGTGAATTTGGCGATATTGTGACAATATAGGTGTTATTGTTATGTAAAATCGCTGATTTTACGAAGTAATTTCTGAATATTAGAAATTAGTGTTTGTTCATATCATGCATCGAATGGGTTTTGATTTTAAGAAAGGAAAAAACCCAAATTGTATGCGAGTTGGTTTCATACTACAAAGTTGAAGAACATAGTAATGTGCATTGTTGAATTCTAGTAATGATTCATGTACAATGTTATAATTTGGGGCATAGATTATGCATAAGCCTAGTTAAAAGAAAAGGTTGGAAATTTTTGCACACTAGATGTATGATAAAATGCCTAAATGAGATTTTGTGTGTGAAAATTGTAAGAAAGAATGATGTTGAAATCTACATGATTCTAAGTAAAATTTTGATGAATATAAGTAGAACAAATGATATGACTAGGTATTGAGTTGAATGCACAAGTATGAACAAATGGGTTTTGATGGGTAAATCGAACTCATGAAATCTGGTAGATTAATAAAGATGTTGAACATATAATAATCAGAAAATTTGATACAAAATGGTTATAGTAAACATGTCTACTTGTTAAGTGGGAGTTCTAGTGGTTAGAGACTTCAATAACTTGAAAGACATGGCTAATCGTAAATTATGCACATAAAGTGTTTGACAAAACGCTTAAATGAAATGTTGATTCTAACCTTTCACCAAGTAACGTTGATGCGAAATTATGAAGGAAATATGCACAATTGTACATATTTTGAGTATGTGAATAAGATGCATTAATGATAAACGGGTTGTGCAATATAGGCGACTCGAAAGATAAGCCCGGAGACCAAGCCGGAGTTGATAATCGACAAAAAGGAAAGCACTAAGGTACGCGTTTTAACGCTTAATTAATACTAGTTTTGACATGCCAATGTTAGATATAAATTTGTATTTTAGAACTTGAGATTTGGTAATGTTTGGTTTTCACAAAGCAAGGATTTAATGGAAGCGAACCAAACGAGTCAAACGAGGATTTATGTGCAAACCGGGTTGACGGGAGCACTAATCCGTAGAGAATAAACCCGGGGTTACGGGTAATGAATTATCAAACACGCAAGCCGGTAATGGAAGCGTGAGTGTTGAACATAAAGAACCCGAAGATGGGTCACCTTGATACAAAGTAATACCATGTCCGTATGGTTTCAAGAACAATGAATTAGAGGGTAAAGTTGGTTAAAATGTGGAATAAATATCCACAAGTTTGATTATGCATCAAATGATGCATATTCATTACTATTCTTGTTAGGAAAATGTTAATGGATTAAAAACAAGAAACTATAAGTCTCACTAGATATTTTGAAATGTCCCGTATTGTAATTTGATGTTTTAAAAGGTGCGAAACGAGAACAAACGGGTCAAAACAGCCAAAACAGCAAAGTATTTGCTGCAGATGAGTCTCAGGCGGGCCGCGTAAGTTCGGCCTGGGTTTATGCGGGGCGCGAGAAAGCTACCGTAAGTTACGGTAGCTACCATAACTTACGGTAGTGAGTAAAAGTATTACGCCGGTTCTCTACTGCCTTACGGCAGCCCAATATTGCCCAGTGGCTACCGTAGCTTACGGTGGCTACCGTAAACTATGGTAGTGCCCAGTCACTTTTGATAAGTTTGGCATATTTTAGTTATTCGGATCTGTTTTCGAGCGTAGTCTGGTTTATGCCAATTTTTAAGGACCGTAATACTAATGTTTGTTAAAATTTTCAGCTTTTACGTAATTCAAGCTCGTGGATGATGGTCAAGTCAAAGCTTCCGAACCGTACACATTCAAGATCACGTTCCGCTACTTTTGTTAACACTTGTCATTAGTAAAACTTATGTAATTAAAGGAATACCTATGTATCCTAATGTTGTTTTTAAACATTAGTTAATCTAGAAATTGCTAAACTAAGGTTATGTAAATGTTTTGGCTTGACGTTTATAATGAATAATCTTATCTTGTCGATAAGAATTTATATTTCTAATAGTAGAGTGTTACACTTAACGATGTAATACTTGTGCACCAAGAAACATACATAGAAAACTTGTGCCTGGTGATTGTGATATCTCAATAAATAGTGTACATGCATGGTACAATGTGGATTTTGGAGATAAAAACAAGTGTTCATGACATTTTGGCATATGATATAGATATCTATGTGTTATATGGGTATGTTTATATAGCAAAACTCATGAAGAGTGAATGCACATGTATATTTGGATAAGATGGGCAGAATTCCCTCATGGATTGATAATGCTAGAAGCATTATTGATGCCAAAACCTCAAGAATGTACTATATCAAGTTCATAGAATATGTATGGACTAAAATAGTTAGATCTAGTGTTATACAACTCGAGATATTTGCATAAAGAGGGATATAATTTTGATTAAATTAGCCATGTTTTATCGACGTTCTACTTTTAAAAGTTCACTATAATCGCAGTTTATAGTGATGATGTCTAGGCATCATCGAGAGAAATTGTCGAGCATTTAGAGGAAGATTTTGAATGACCTTGGCACAGTCTAATTACTAGTTCGAGTATATATGTAATTGTATTTTACTAATCCCTCAAGTTCATCTAGAAAACCATGTTTGGATATTTTAGTATGGACATAGTTGAATCTTAAAGTATGTTAAAGGTTGTCAAGTCATTTGTTATAAGAAATGCCTATTATCATCTCCTACCAAAGTAGAGATTCTCATTCTAGAAGTACCGTCGTTAAATGCATTAATATCTTTTGCTAGCTATGTATGGTTATAATATCTTTCACTTGAGCTTATTGTCATGATATAACCTTTGTCAAGCGGAGAGACATTGGAATGAGTTCAAAGAAATATTTCAGGTATAAACGATATTTGGTTATATTTTACTAACCCATCAAAACAAGTTTGGTTAGTCTTGTAGATGCGGGAATGTAACGAAACACAGTTGTGGATATGATAATTTTTGGAAGGAGGCACCTAAAGTCTCGTTAGAAAATTATACAACATTCCTCAACATAAGGGTTTGCACATTAAGGGATCAAACGAAAAATCATTCGCTACAAAAGCTTTATTCGACTTTCAAGGAAGAGGGACACACGTCACTTAAAGGATACATGTTAAAATGAGGGGGAGACTTATTCAAGTTGCACTCTTTTTCCCTTGACTAAGTTTTGTCCCATTGGGTTTTCTTAGTAAGGTTTTTAATGAGGCAACATACCTGATCCAGAACTATTAGGGGGAGTCAATACGCACTACACTCTTTTTCCCTTAGCTGAGGTTTTGTCCCACTGGGTTTTCCTAGCAAGGTTTTTAACTAGGCTGCATCACCAAGCGTATTAAAGAATGGTATATCATCATGTGGATAGTTTTATCAAGTGGATAGTCAATGGGGAGTGTTATGATTTAATATCTATTTATTGTGTGACTATCCATTTGTACTCTTCATGTACATAACTCTCATCTCTTCATGTACTTAACTCCCATCTTGTAAGCCTATAAATAGAGGCATATCTGATCCAAATTTTACATCAATAAGAAATTCATCTTCCATTCTCTCATTCTTCTTTATACATTGCTAGTATGTCGTTGTTTTACAACAGTTTTAACACTTTCCAGTTCCATTTTCCATTTTCTATTTTATGAACACAAGTTTCAATTTAGTAAGTTGTTTAGGAAATATAACTCGACATCTCCGTTTTTTAAAATGTTCCCATTAAATGTTTATTTAGAGTATGAAATAGCAGAAATTAATGTTAATCTAAAATAAAATAATAAAATAAAGTAAATAAATAGCAAACTAAGTAATTTGACATAAAGATATAAAATTAAATATAAAAATACATTACAAATATCTAAAAACTTTTTTGTATATAACATTTGATGTTCTATTTAAAAGATTACCATCACTATCTAGAATAACAACATTGAGGCCATCTCATCTTGTAGGCTCGATCCAGACCTTTGTGCATTGAGTACTACGTTGAATCCGATCCTTCCATTTCCGAGACACATGACGGATCTCCATTTCAAAGACAACCTCCATTGAAACTGTTAACACATGATAAGACCTGTTTAAGAAAAAACACGTATTTAATGAATGGTATTCAAATGTTGCTACTTGTGATAATCACCCATGTAAAAGTTAACCATTTGACCCGAACCTGATGTGAGCTGTTATACCCAAAATGTTACTTCCAGCAGATGTGTTGAAAATTGTACACTTACAGAAACTCCAGTGTCACACCCCGACCACGTAAAACAACAAATCGTGGCAGAAACGTCGGGGAGTGTTGTAACAGAATCATTGTTTCACAACCATGGATCAAATAGTTTTGTCTTATTGAATTATTGAACTCATTGTTTTATTACAAATTAGATAAATACAGAGATTGTCTTTCGAGTTTTAATGTTACTAAGGCACGAGTCCATCCTATGTATATCATGTATCAACAATCATCACATAGCAGCACCTGAAACATATATGAAAATAGGTACCTCAGCATAAAAATGTCAGTGAGTAACATAGGATTTGTTGATTTATGTTCATGGCTTTAGTTAACACGAGAAAATGGTTTTATGTTTTACCCAAAATAGCCAAGAATCCTTGTAAAAAGTTTTGTTTCTAAAAATGCATTGTTTTGATAAAAGGTTTGTAGTATATAAAATATACTTTGGTTTGGAAATAGTTATACGTATAGTATATCAAAATATACTTTTGTTACTGAAATAATAGAATTGGTAGTATATCACGAACATACTTTGGTTTTGTAAATAGCATTTCAAACAATACTTTGGTTTTGAGATTAACATATCAACTATGCTTTGGTTTTGATAAAAACATATCAATTATGTTTTGGTTTTGAAAATAAAAAGTAGTATGTTAAAACATATGTTGGATTTTGTACATAGTATATTAAAATATACTTTGGATAATAATATCACATTTGAGAGTACATCAAACTATACCTTGGTAGTACATCAAAATATACAAGAAAACGTGATTTAGTATTCATTCAAACCTTAGTGTATCAAACTACACCTTGGAGACTATAGAAATACCCCAAAGGCAAATTTCTATTTGGTTAAAATTTGGTTTCTGACATTCCATACAACAGGAATGGGGTGTCTAGTCCTATAGCGCTATATCATACTACCAATCGGCTTGGTGAAATGAGTACAATCCAACAATTAGTTTTACAAGTTTTGAAAATCTGTGTTTAAACCATAGATAATCCTTTAATTTGTCAAAAGAATAAGTACTAAGCATGTGTAATCATATAGTTTAAAATCATGAAAATAACAAATAGGCACATATGTTTCACCCCAAAACATTTGAAACAGTAAAAGAGGGGACTATGTACTCACATCAAAGTGCAAAGTATCCTCAATCTAAAGAACTCAACAAGCTCAATCAAACCAAGGAAACTCAAGCAGCACCTAGTAATCGAATCACTAGTAAATAAATCGACACCTAAATCGGAAGATCGGATAGAATGAGGTCTTGTAAACCAAATAAATATTGGAACTCATATGATATGGTTTAACAAAGCCTACATTCTAAATCGGAACCTAACCTAAGTGCTATCAACCCGTTACGACCCATTAAGGTAGCTTATGCTACTTTAACGCGTCGTTCGCGCAAACGCGCGTTCAAGACGTCTAACTAGTCCTATGACAAGTATTATATGCCTATATATGTTTAAATATGTAGCATAATCAGTTAAGTGGCAAATGTTTATGTTACATATGCTTAAATACCAATTATGCATGAAAAGGGCATTTTGGTCATTTACCTAAGGCATATAAACTACATATCATACAACTACTTAAACTTTGTGACCATAAGGTATAACCTCGGAAGGTTATTCCCTATACAACTATGGTCACTAAACATGCTTGGTCAGATCCTAGTGATCGACCAAACGGGTCGAGTTCGAAAGTCTAAGCGGTGGTTTAGACCGCTTGACCTACGACTCTAAACAGGCATAAACTAAAAGTGACGAGCTAAGCATGTTAAAACATGCTTAACTAAGTTAGAAAACAGGTTTTGATATCGAAACAAAGTGTTTTGATACCAAGAGTAATTTGGTTGCAAAATACGCTTAAATGCGCATTTTGACCGAAACTACGACTCGTCACTACGCCTAGTCAACGTGGTAATCAGTAGGTATAGTCACTAGGGACTATAACCATCGTGATTACGCTCACGTTGCGAAGTTCAAACGAACTTCATGTTGACCAATCTCGTGGTCAAAGCAGAAAGTCAAACATGTTTGACTTTCACGCTCGAAAAGCGATAAAAGAACGAAAGAAGCTTACAAAGGGTCCTTGCTAGGGAGAACTTGATCTAAATAATCTCAGATATGAAGTTTATAACTCCAACTTAGAGAAAATCAGATCAAGGGTGAGGAAATAAAATGAAATGCTTGGCTATTTATACTTGTGCATGATGAACAAGATCAAGACAAGTGTTTATGTATCCTCCAAGTGTTTGGTGCAGGTTCAAAGCCTTGGAGAGGTGTTAACTTGGTTAACACACAAAGAAATTGGCATAAACAACCTCTGAATTATCAAAAAGTTGTTGAAAATCATTTTTGTTCACTGGGCAGGCTTTACATTCCGCTAGGGGACCCTTACGGTCCGTAAGGACCCTGCATCTGATCAGTGACTTTCAAAGTTTGACAGTTTCAGCCCCTGAGCTTGTTTCGTCGCGTTTTGGTATTTCTAACACTCGTCAAACCCATTTTCAAGCTCCATAATGATGTTAAAGTATAGGGAATTTAAAATATGCTCAAAAATATCTCGGATTTCGGTTCGTTTGGTCGTACGGTTGCGTTGTTCGGTTAATTACGACGGTAGTCGTAACGAACGCAAAAACGATCCAAATTAGGCGATGAATGGAATTTATCATGTCAATCACTAAAATAAAATATTTTAATGATTACATAAATTTTTGGATGTCTGCATATATTCAGAACGTAACATATGCGCGAAAATGCAAACTTATGCACTTTTTGACGCTTTTAGTCCCTATTGATCAATAAAGTTTATTTTAGCATACCGAACCCCTCAAAGCCTATTTCTAAGCTATGTAAAGGATATTTAGGGTATGTTTAACTTATGATCAAGTTCCGGAATGTTCGTTACTATACAAATTGGTATAGTTTCGCAGTTTGACACATATAGTCCCTGCAATCGAACAAACTTGATTTTGACACACCAAACCCTCCAAAACTTATTTCTAAGTTATGTAAAGGTTGTTTAAGGTATGTTGAGCCTATGTCACTATTCCAGAGTGTTTGTTGCATTAAACTGATCGTGTTTACGCATTTGTTCGCGTATAACTTTCTAGAAAGCGATTTAATGCTCGAAATCGAACAAGAATTGATATGTGCAAATGATACTATGGTAAAATCCATCAACCTTGGACCCACTATGGTAAAATCTCATTTCCATAAGAAGAAAATCACATTAAATAAAACTCATATCTATAACCACCACATTAGGGGGATAGGGGTGCTCCACTTTTCATCACTCACCACACCCAATCATGTTCTGCCACATCATCAAACTTGGTTCCATCACTAGTGATGGATTTTAGTGGGGGTGTCCATCACTAGCATTAACATGTGTTATCCTATTTAAACTTAAAACACCCCAACGGTAACCCATGTCAACAACGCGTGGTCACCCACACACAACGCTCTATCACGGGAATGCCTCCTCCAGAACCAATTGATATCAGGAATCACTGACTAATTTATGAATTACTGTAGACTAAAATATATTCAGCTAAGCTTTTTTTCTTTAGCTTTTTATTATTTTTTAACTATAAATATTTATAAACATATCTTTTTTCTTTTATCTATACTACTTTGTAATTAAACTCCTATGAGCAACCATATAATCTAACTTCAATTTCAAAACACTTAAAAATCAATAATGCAATTGTCACAAGTTTTTATGCATAAACAACTCGTCATTTATCTTTTTTTTTTGAAAGGTAAACTTTATTAAAAATGGCTGGCCTTACAAAAAAACGCAGGACCGCACCCTAAACTGCTTACAACATATACAATGGGAACTTACACCATTCTCTCCAAACTAAGTTACAATGTTTGGACCTATTTTTTAGCCAGAAAAAACTAAGAGATTTCACCTCGCCAAATATATCGACACAGTCGCCTCTTCCGTTAGAGAAAATCTTCGCATTCCTTGATTTCCAAAGGCACCAACAAGTCACCAAAACTAACCCACGGACAATCACCTTCACTTCCACGTTACTTTCGACACCTTTGTAAACTTCCATCAGATCCATGAAAGAAAAAGCAAATATCGGGGGGAGTTTAACCCACTCGCTAACAAGATTCCAAACTTGAATAGAAATGTTGCACGTAGTGAAAAGGTGGTCGACGGTTTCAAACTCCTTGCCAGAGCTTGTTTAGTCGGTATACAATCAAGGACCGACCTCCAAATAAAAATATTGCATTTAGAGGGAACCCACTTACAACCTTTCACCGTGAAAACATTCTCCGAGGCAGAGTGCACCCTAGCTAGATCCTTAACAGAGCTAGAGGGGAACTTACCTGAAGCATCTGGAGTCCATTGCCACCTGTCCTTACCCACTGATCGAGAGACTCCAGCCAACAAAGCCTAGCATTCAGCTAACTCATCAGTTTCGGCAGCCGATACTGTCGACCTGTACCAGTCCCACGTTAAGGAGCCGCACACCCCGACATTCGAAAGATGGTCACCCACCCGGAAACTTTTGCACCTTTCAAGAGCAAACAGATTCGGCCATTTGAGCATAAGAGGAATGTCACCAAACCGTAAATTGATCTAGAACCGAATACTACTCCCATCCTCCAAAACCCCTTTAATGTAACTGTGAATTCTTTTACCCTTTAACAGAAGTTTAGACTCCATTCTGGAAAATGTTCTTCCAGACTCCCGGCAACCCCGCTTTAGACGGTAACCACTGCCACTTCCTCTGATTACCATGACAAGCCGGAACTACACTTCTGCAACGACTCTCTTCTTCCACCTTATATCTCCATACCCACTTCGCCAAGAGAGCTTCATTCACCATTTTGAGATTACAAATGCCTGGCCCACCAAGTTTTTTTGGAGCGGTAACTTTATCCCATGCCACCCAATGCGTTTTCCTTACACCATCCGAACCCCCCCCCAATAGAAAATTCCTTATGATGGAGTCCAATTTATCCACCGCTTTGCCCGACGCTTTGAATATAGAAAGATAATATATCGGGAGGCTCTCAAGAACCGATATGATAAGAACCACCCATCCACCAATCGATAAAGAATGAGCTTTCCACGAGGCAAGTCGACTCTTGAAGATCGTCACTAGGGGGTCCTAATTATTCACACGATTCATCTTACAACCAAGATGGATACCCAAATATTTAAACGGAAAATTCCCTTTTAAACAACCCACTCTCGACGCCATGCGGTTTATTTCACCTTCTTCCACTCCAACCCCCAAAAGGTTGGATTTATGAGTGTTAATTTTCAGCCCAGAACTCGCATAGAAAACCCTCAGAATTCTAGCCACCACTAAAATATTTTCCTCATCCCACTCACCGATAATCAAGGCGTCATCGGCATATAAAAGATGAGAAATCACCGGGCCCCCGTTAGGTAATTTAACCCCTTTAAGTCTACCGGAATCACAAGCTTTAGAGATAATACAGGATAAAGCTTCCATCACCATAAGAAACAGGAAGGGGGAAAGAGGGTCCCCTTGCCTTAAACATTTTTGGCACTAGAACACGAAAGTGGGGGAACCATTAACCAAAACAGAGGATCTAGCAGATGAGAGCACCACTTTCAGACCTGAGAGAAACTCATTTGAGACATCATATCATCCAGAAAACCCCAATTAAAATTGCCATACGCCTTTTCAAAGATGATTTTAAGGATGAAATCCTTTTTCCTCGCTTTATTGAGCCACGACCAAACCTCGCTCAGGATAAGGGGACTATCAAGGATATATCTATCTTTTACAAATGCCGATTGAGAAACCAACACCACTTTCCCAATGACCTTTTTCAAACGGTTCGCTAAGATCTTCGAAATAACTTAACTAATTACCCCAATTAGCTTTATAAGGCGATAGTCTTTCATACCTAAAAGATCTTTGACTTTCGGAACAAGAGTTATGAACGACGAGCTGCACCCCCCATCAATAGAACCCGAAACGAAAACGTGGCTCATATGAGCTCTGAAATCTTCCTCGAAGAACCTCCAAAAATGTCTCAAGAATTTTCAGTTGAATCCGTTAGGGCTAGGGGCTTTATCGGCCCCACACTCAACCACAGCTTCTTTAATCTCCTCGGACGAAAAATGCCCCGAAATACCACTCACTTCCACCTCCGAAAGCCTTTTAACCCCAGGCACCGAAAGCCAGGTCTGGACTTAACTTTCTCCTCAAAGTGGTTCCTGAAAAAACCGAATTTTTTTTTCTTAATCAACTTAGGGTTAGTCACCCAACTTTCACCGATGTGCAACCCCGGGATACCATTTTTACACTTCCTGTTATTAATAAGCATATGGAAAAAGCAGAGTTTTCATCCCCATTGATCGCCTACCTACAACGAGATTTTTGTTTCAAATCCATAGCCGCTAACCGTTGCAATTCACAAATATTTTTTAGACATTCAGCCTTAATCCACACCTCTTCTTCGGACAGATCCCTTATCTCGCACAGGCTATCCAACTGTTCCATTTCTTCTTTATTCCTCAACACTTCCTCTTTATCTTTAGCACGCATCTCGTCTCTCCAAATTTTTAATTTGTTCCTAATGTGCTTAAGTTTATTAGATAGGGCCACATCTGGCCGATCCCCAGACCTAACATATGACTCCACAGCTTCAATCAAGATACTATCGAAACCTTCTTTCTCAATCCAAGAACTGAAGAACCTGAAAGGTTTAGCTCCGAAATTATTCAGCGTGACCACCAGGATTAACGGACAATGATCAGTGTGATTTCTAGGAAAAGCTCTGAGGCATTCTTCCAGCCAAACATTAAAAAAAATCTTTACAGACCAGCACCCTATCAATTTTGCTCATCTTGTTGGAGTTCGGGGCAAGAAAAGTGAACTTACGACCTCTCAAATTGTATTCCACGAGTTTCGACGCATCAATAAAGTTGTTAAACTCTTTAGCACAGGCACTATTAAAGACTGAATTCTTCCTCTCTTCAGGGATCCTGACCGCATTAAAATCACCAAGAAGAACCCACTACCCATTCCCCGAGTTAATAAGGTCTAAAATACAATTCCATAACACCTTTTTTCTCTGGGACTCAGTGCGGGGCCTACACCTTAATAACATTAACAACCGGATTACTGCCAGATAGCCTCCCTGAAACCACTAGAAAGTTCCTGTGTTTCGTCACCCCTTGCATACAAAAAACTAGGGGATCCCAAATACATAATAAACCCCCAGATCTACCCGTAGCCTCAACAAAATCCATCAAAAAATTGGAGCCACCTCAAAATTTAGAAACAACATTTGCACTGACCTCGTCAATTTGAGTTTCCTGAATAGCAAAGAAACTAACTTTGTTCTCCTGCCTCAAACTTTTAATCCAACCCGCCTTCAAATCAGACCCCATACCTCTAATGTTAATTGAGAGGAAATTCATAATTTCTTACCTTGAATCCCTTCTTCCGTAATTATCTCCGAAATCAACTAATGGTGCTGACTCAGGTCACGTCAATCGTACAGGCTATTTCTTTATTCTCCAACTCCGCCATAAGAGCCGACTCCGTGCAAGAGACATTCTCCGCTACTAGGACTTCAATCGGGGTACTATCCTCCTCGTTCGACGTACCAGGAACTAGAAGAGAAGAAGTTTCATCAAGAGCACTGACGTTAAGGTCCAGATTGAAAGCCTGCTCTCTGGAAGCTTCAACTTCAGCTCCTCTATTATTGTCGCTGATCTCCGAAGTTGGATTAATGAACTCCAATGGGTCCACAATTCTCCTTCTTTTTCTAGAATTGGGCTCCCCTAAATTGCTCAAAAACTTAGCTTGGGCCTGTTGGTTATGCGCTACTTTACTTTTTTGGGCCCTGAACTGCCTGTAAAGCCCAGCTCTATCCCCTTTGAAAAATTCCTTCCTACCTCTACTAGCTCCCACCTGGATTTCTCCCTCTTCTAATACCTCGGGACCACACCCCTCTTCTCTTGGAACCTAGACCGACACACCACCTTCGATACCAAACTCTTCATCTTCCGGGACAACAAACACCAGCAAGACTGTCTAACCGCCCCCCGTGCCACCTCCCTTTTCCCCCGACGGGGTCACCGCCAGCATGTCCGTATCTTCCGTCGAATCAGTTCTAATCCTACCATCATCGCCCAGCTTGTAACACCTCGTAAAATCATACCCAATAAAATAAAGACACGTGTCATGCAAGGTAAACGTGTCAGGGACACGGATCGAGTTAAAGGATGTACGATAGGATTTAAAAAGTGTCGACATGTTAAGATATACCTCTGAGCGACCTAAATTATAAATCCCAAACCTTAAAATAATAAACATCTGATTTAATCATACTTCAAATCCGGTTACCCTTGGTAATAATTAATTGAAACCCATATGATAGTGATTCTATGAAGGTTCACGACAAAAATCTCAAATATTGAGTCTTTTGAATTCATGTGCTTAAGCAACACATGCAAAGTCTGTCTCTATGGTCCCCTCCTGCTAACAATGACCGAAGATTCGAAGTTATAAAGTTGCATGGTCAACACCTCAAAGTTAACAAGTTTTTGTCTTCTGATGAAAGCTTACAGACCGTAAAGGTCTAACCCATACGGTCCGTAAGGGAGCAGAGTTGGGCGATGGTTTCTGAAAGACGGTTACGGACCGTAAAGCTCTAAGTCTTATGGTACGTAAGGCATGTATCTGGGCAGAATTTTGGGCAGATGCCTGTTAAACAAGTTACACCGCCTTATAAGAGTGGTATTCGAAAATCAAGGGCCCTATAACTGGTTTTTAGCATCATAAGGACACCTAGGAACATCTTACAACAATTGTAGACTGATTTGGAGTGATCTTGATGCATCAAAGTTTCTATATAAGAGAACCTCTTGTTGCAACATTTGGTCTTTCATTTGCAACTCACTTCAAGCTGGTCTCTGGAGCTCCTCTGGTCAGCAAGCAAATTCCCTTAAGTTTCAAATCATACTTAGGACCTTTGTAAGTGTCCTTAATCCTTTTTAATTCAGTTTAGCTTAGTTAATTAGCTAAAAGTCAAACCGTCATAATTAAGGTTTGACTTCGAGATTAATCAATAATTGTTTAGTCAAATCTCGAATTAAAAGTAACTATAAGTAGGTAATTATGTGGGTAATAAACCCTTAAAAGGGTACTCTCTGATTCCCACTCTAACTAGGTCAATTGTCGGGTCAAACTTGATATTAAAAAGTCAACAGAAAGCTTAAATTCAAATTAATACATAATTTGCAATGTAGAAGCTATGCAACATGTTTTGTCATTAATATAACTTGGTAATTAATGTAAGGACATGTCTAAACATGTTCAACTCGACAATTTTTAGTTTAAGCTCGGTTCGGAACCGAAAGTCGCAAAAGTAGACTTTTACTTTAACTTTCAGTTCTGACCCATTAGAGCATAGTTAGAAATGTCTCAGAGCCTTGTTAGGACCAGGTTTCATATAAGTATAACCCTCTGTGATTATACAACTTGGTTCATTAGTTATCCGATTCATATGCATGTTTCCGTTAAATGCCTAAACGTTGACTATTATGCCCATATGACCTTAAAACATGAATTTTGAAAATGTAAAAGAGTAGAAACCTTAGTTACTGATTTATAAACTTGTACCTAAAATTTGACATAGTTTGAGGTCTAGATTAAGAGTTATGCTCAAAAGCGTAATTAAAAAGCTTTTTGTTAATTAAACGGCGTAATTAGCATATAGCCTAGTTTAACCCACTTTTTGATATCAAAATTCTTACCCACTGATGTAATATAAAATTTTGGGATTTTTGAAGATTTTTAATTAATTTTAGACTGAGCATAACATAGGGTTTAGCTTTAAATCGGTTATTGTCGGTTTTGCCCTTTTGGGCTATAAAATGAGTTTTACGAATCCGATTGACCCCAAACCTTTTGCTACTAATTTTATATGTTAAATGAATTATTTTAAACCTTCTGGAATAATAAAAATATCAGCTTTCTATATAGAACCCGGAAATGGCTCCAAATCGCCTTTTAAAGCATTTTTAACGCATAGTATGCATCAAAACTATTTCAAACATATAAGGTTGGATGCCTACTGATATTTTAAGTAAATTATTATATTGTAACAGTGAGCAAAAGTTTTTAAACTCAGATTCCAGTTTTGACCTTTTAAGCCTAAGTGAAATTACCAAAATGCCCCTAAGGTGCCTAGTTTGGTTTTAAATGATAAATTTCACATATATGTAATAACCTACTATTATAACTTATTAAATTAAGTATTTTTACTGGGTATATCATACCTGTAACTCAGATTAATATTTAAACTCTTTTATAACCTTTAAAATGACCAAAATGCCCTTACGAGGCATAATTTGAGTTTAAATTCATTTGGGGCATAATAGAAGATATCTTACTGATGTCACAACTTATTTAAGGCATATTAACTTAGGAAACCTATATATGACTCATATGGTTACTCGTTACGAACTTTTCCCGTTCGGATCGGCTTATGTAACTAGTTTGCATATATTAGCCGAAACGGGTCAAACCATATCATTTTTGTCTCAAAATCCAGAATGTGTTTAAGTTACCCATATTAAACAAGCATACAAGCTTGTTGGGTCAAAACCACATTCTAAACCGGTCTTCGCTATATCATGCGTTCGAACCGTGTCTTCCTTTTGAAAACTAACCGGTCTAAGGCTAGGCTTAATTAAAGACCCGTTAGGATTCTAATAGGTTACTAAAAACTTTCGTTCCAGATTAGGAGCCCAGTAAAAGCTACGTGCACTTGCTGTATTTGATTTATACTTTGCTCAGGTAAATACTCAATAACTTATTTTCCCTATACGGGCTTGGGATACGGTATTATAATAATACCGCTTGGTCGGGTATGTAGTCATTTAAATCGGATTGTGATTGATGTATTTACATAACTCGTTTTATTCTGTATTATTTGGTGTATGGCCTTTGGGGGTTAAATGACCATGTCCCGTCATTTAAATCGGATTTTGATTAATGTATTTACATACCTCGTTTTAATCTGTATTATTTGGTGTATGGCCTTTGGGGGTTAAATGACCATGTCCCGGATATCCTTGGCATCATTCAAAGAAATGGCCACGACCTAAGCACGGGGTGTAGGCGTACACCTGACAGATGCATTATGTAAAAACTGGTAATCCACTTTAAGGAAATAATCCTTGTGGGCATTATACCTGTGGCGTGTCAGTTAATCTAGACCGGCCCTAATGGACGACAAATAAGTAAAACTGTATACAAGATTATTTTTAAATAATTGTCCCAAGTTATAAAAGATATTTTTGCCGAAGTGCATTCAAATCAATTTTCAAACTCTTTTCAAAATGAGTTAGTTAAGTTGTATTTACCAGTGTAAACTGACGTATTTTCATAAAAAGGTTAAGTGAAGGTACTACTCGAACTAGGCAGGCTTTCTCCTAGCGTCCACAATAAGTCTCGCAAGCTTGGGTGTCATAAAATTGTTGAACACTGTTTCCTTTTTATTTTGATCCGCCTGTGGATCTGTTTCAACTATTTTGTGATACTTAACATTACAATTTATTAAGTTGAAATGAATCTATCTTTTGCTTCCGCTGTGCATTTAAATTTGTGTTGTTTGACTATGATGATATCAACTACGTCACGATACTCCCCACCGGGCCCACCGGTAATACGTGGAAATATCGGGGTGTGACAGGTTGGTATCAGAGCCAACACTGAGTGAATTAAACGCTTGCCTTTTGTGTTTAATCTCAGTTACACAATTGCACATTCCTCGAATTTTCGAGTCTAGACAAAGAACATAGGACAAATCCTGATTTTGTTTTATTTTTGTCTTTTATATTATTCTTTGTTGCTATCTTTGTTTATGTTGACAGGTCTAAATATGCCGCCAAGATTCTTTAGGAGAAAGGGAAAGTCAGCAGTAGCAGGCCACGACCAGGAGGCCGGGCCTTCTCAAAGACGAACCTCACCCATCAACATGCGTACAAGTCCCCAGGGGGACTGGAGGGCACATCTACAGCCAGCGAGGCGGTCTGTCTCGTTAAGCTCGTCACCGTCTTACCTTCACTCATTTGGACCCTAGTCAAAAAATGAGCCCGAAAACCCACAGCCTTCATATATCCCTCTCTTAAGGTCCAACTCTCGTCACTCCTTTGATAACCCGTCACATATCTTCCGTAGCCGGTTCAACCCGGCAAACTACCTTGAAGAACCAGTGGGTGTTAACCCATTGGGACCCGAAGATCACTTTTCTGGGGATCACGCCATGGATATGGATGAGGATACCGACCCTACCGAACCACCGACCGGTACCCCCACACATCCCATAGAAATTTCTGATGGGTCATCTTTTCATGGATCACCTTACCGTGGTCCAGATAGCTACCAAGCAAGGTTCAACCAGTTTGAGTGGTATTTCACACCCTCTCACCATTCATCGCCTTACCAACAGCAGCAGGAGGATCCTTCTAAGGATTCACGCTTTGTGGAAGTTACCCCGCCACCACCACCACCACCACCAGTTCAGCAGCAGCCTCCTGAGCCGCCGAGGCGAAGGAGAACAAATGCACGGATGTCCGTGCAAGGAAGAGGAGTGCATCAGCACCCCTCAGCCATCGAGTGGCAGCCACTACCCGCCACTCCAAGAAAACCAGCAAATGGGGGGACCTTCAAACCCCAACCAGAAAGTGAACTCTGCACCTATCATGCCACCACCATTGGATTTTGACAACCCAATTCCTACGTATGCTGGCTCAGCAGCGTATAATCCCTTTGAGCAGCCGGCTCACACCAGCTTCAATTATGCTGAGATCGACCCATACCTGGCGGTGTGGAACTACAACACTCTTAACCCCGAAGGGCCTTACGGAACCCCTTGGGGAGTTGGATACCCAGCTCATGGATACCAACAACATCCGCCTCTTCGACCTCCGCAATAACATCAGCCACAGCCGCAACTGCCACGGTTTTCCCCGCCAGAACGGGAAGAAATTCTCCAAAGATTGGATCAGGTTGAACGGGAAGTTCACAGAGATCGCAGGGAACGACAAGGCTTCTTTAAGGGATTGGCAAGCTTAATAAAAGGGAAGAGCAAGAAGGACCATTGAATCCTTTGTTTGTTGGTTTCCTTATTTTCAATCCAGCCCCTGCGTTGTCACACCCCCAAAATCCACCCGCGGAGTATCACCGCTTGGAGGCGTGACTGACCAGGATCAAGCCATCAATCATATCAAACATAGTATTTAAGTGTAAAAGTAGGAAAATGTAATTCATCTTGACATGACTGATGTTCATAACCAAACATTGTTTAAGTAGCGGAAGCATAATAATGAAAACCCAAAGTAAGTTATAAGTTCATATATCGTCTACGATCCGTATCCCACAACGACCTGCTCCTCCCTGTGCAAGCTCCATATGTACCTAAGGTCCTGCAAGGCATGTAAGAGAGAGTCAACAACTAGTTGAGCGAGTTCACAGTTAATAGTTCAGTAATGGTATAGCGTGAGTAGTAGTATGTTCGTTCGTTACAAAGTATCGTATTATTTCCCATCGCGGCCCTCCAGGCAGGTGTGCGAAGATGTTGGGGAATGTTATTCCCCAAGTATTCTAGACTAGGTTTATTTGTATCGCGGCCAATGTCCTTGGCAGGTGTGCGAAGATGTTGTAAGTTTAGTTCGCGGCCAATGTCCTTGGCAGGTGTGCGAAGTCAGTCATAATATTGCGGCCAATGTCCTTGGCAGGTGTGCGAAGATCGTTCAATAAGTGTTACTAGTCTAGCAGTAGGTTCTGTTATCTATGTACGTACAGTAATCATCAAATCCCCATTCCCCCCTGGGAACCCCATGCCTTGGCTTGTGTGAACTCACCTTGGTTTGCTCGGTATGCTAGGTTATGTGCTCGCAAATAAGTCAATCACGTCCTATAGTATGCACGTATGTGAAATCAGTTTGGGTTCACGTATAAGTACACAGTTGATAAGCAAGTAGCACGTAGCACGTATTTGAGATCGTACACAAGATGGTAGCACTTAACAGCAGTTAACTAACCAGGTTAACACTTAACAGAAAAGTAAACAGATTACTGTGCTGATTACCCATTTGGCGAAACACCCCTGTTTCGCCATAAGTCCCTTCGACGAAACACCCCTGTTTCGTCTACCATTTGATTCGTCGTTGAGGTCTCGACGAAACACATCCTGTTTCGTCGTTACCTCTGTTTCGTCAACAGCATTTTGATTCGTCACAGATTTGATTCGCCAAGTAACAGTTACGTCAAAGAATCAGTTACGTCAAATAATCAATTACGTAATGAGAAACCCTAATTCTGCCGTCACATCAACATACATGATCATACAGGAATCATTAGCATGGAAATCATCATCTAATCATCAAGAAATCATCATCTAGCATAAACCCTAGTTGATGTGTACCACATATCGATTAACACACCTCCTCATATCACCGAACCCTAACAAGATACTAACGTGTAATCAGAACCAGATCATATAAACAACAACATGAAAAACTGAGTGTTCGATCATATTAGGTTTCGCAAAGAGTTACGCATCTAATTAACCATGTATATCGGAATCAAGAACATCATAAACACATATATATATAACACCGTAAATCTGCATTCATGTCATTCACTAGCACATAAGAACAGATATTCATGCAACAGGATTAATCACTAACCGACTCGAGATGAACAAACAAAGATTCGAGAGCTAGGGATGATGGTGAACGATGGTCGTTGCCGTCGCACAGAAGAGAGGGAGTTCTAGGGTTTCTGTTTTGCTAGAGTGTGGCGAATAGAATAGTATAACTCAATAACAACCTATACGTAACATGCTGGGCCCATAACTGGGCTTCGGCGAATCTGGGCTCGGCGAAACACTTTGTTTCGTCGAGTCGTTTATGGCGAAACATATCCTGTTTCGTCGAGAATGGTTATGGCGAAACACACTTGTGTTTCGTCGGGTTCTTTCCTATGTTAGGCAGTTTATGTTTCTCAACAGGTTCCATGTTATACAATCAAACACATATTCATGCAAACACAATGTATTTTATCATATCACAACTAAATAGTCAAAGTCAATCGTGCATTAAATGCGAATAAAGAATGTCGGAAATTCGGGTTGTCACATGCGTGGGCATGTATTTTTGTTTAACCCCTGCGTGGGTATGACTTTTTGTATTCTGCCCCTGCGTGGGCATGTCTTTCTGTTGACCCCTGCATGGGTATGTTTGTTTGGTTAAGCCCCTGCATGGGCATGTTATTTCGGTAGAAGTCCCGTTTAGGGCAAGATTGTACTTGTTAAATTTCTTTATGGAATGAATTTAAATTTTCAATTTACTAATTATGTGAATAAACATAAAATGTGAAATAAATAAAATAACATTCCCACTAAAAGATCTACCATTATCATAAAATGGCAAAATCTAAAAAGGACAAGACCTAGCCATATGTCACCTTAAGACAGGGCCAAGATGGTAGTTCCTCAATTAGATTCAGATCCTTGTTAACATCTCAATCTAGGATTGTTCTGCGTTAAATATTAAAAAGAATCTTAAAGGTAAAAACCTAGCCTAAATATCATTGTAGACATGGCCAAGATGGTAAAACCTATTCAAAAGATTCAAAACCTTTTTAACATCTGAAAGTATATTAACATGCTTGACAAACGTGATTCAATAAAATCACATAAGTCATTTTAAATTGGGTTATTCTAAATACCCATTATTTATATAATCATCCCTTAAAGATGAAGTGCCCACGGGCTACAATTAACGTCCTCTGGGACTAAAGACAGTGGTAGCCTACAACTCACTGTCAAGAAAAGGTAATGAACTTGGATTCAAACCTTAATGCCTCGATTCCATAAAACCTAGGCTTATAAACTAAATTTGTCTACGTGACTAGGCCTTTGTGCCATTGCTAACTTATAATTTAGGAGTATGATAAAGATCCTGAATAATTATATATTTATCAAGTTAACTAAAATGGCTATTAAAAACCATAGTTAATAAATTGTCTAAAAACAATAAAACTGTATAAGCTTCTATATAAACCTTGCCCTTATTTTATTTTATGTAGCAATTAAAGCTACATGGCTAGGTCAGAAGAGGTAAACAGTCATCCGGTGGAAAACCATGAAAATACTAAGATACATGTGACCGGTGCGGAGCTGCAAGCATTAGTAGATAATGCTGTTACAAAAGCTATAGAGCGGCAATATAATGAATCTAGCGGGACTCGAAGTAGGACCCTATCCGCACCACATTT
This sequence comes from Helianthus tuberosus, assembly GCA_030545235.1. NCBI lineage: Eukaryota > Viridiplantae > Streptophyta > Magnoliopsida > Asterales > Asteraceae > Helianthus > Helianthus tuberosus. The sequence goes on along the minus strand of CM060448.1, from coordinate 178,022,498 downwards.
CAAACCTAAGACTCATTCAGAGGCTCACAGCAAGCCACCCTCCAAGAAAAATGAACCAAAGAAAGATGATGATCGACATTCATCTAATCAGCACAGTGTTCCATCTAAAAGGATAGTGTTTGATGACAAACCACGTACCAAGTCCTGTACCTATAAGTACTTTGTTTCCTGCAAACCCCGAGATTTCACTGGGGAAAAAGGGGCAATTGATTGTATGACCTGGTTAGATGAAATGGACACAGTAGTTGACATCAGCGGTTGTGCTGAAAGGGATGTAGTGAAGTATGTATCCCAATCGTTCAAGGGAGAGGCACTAGCATGGTGGAAGTCTCTCATTCAAGCTGCTGGAAAGATCCTGCTCTACAATATGACATGGGATCAGTTTGTTGCTCTCATTAAGGAGAATTATTGCCCGCAGCATGAGGTTGAAAGAATTGAATCAGATTTCTTATCGTTGGTGATGAAGAATTTAGATTGTCAAGCTTACCTCACCAGTTTTAATACCCTGTCTAGGCTGGTTCCGTATCTCGTAACCCCGGAACCCAAAAGGATTGCTCGCTTCATTGGGGGTTTAGCCCCAGAAATCAAGGCCAGTGTTAAGGCATCGAGACCTGCTACTTTTAGATCAGCAGCTGATCTATCCCTTTCTCTTACCTTGGACGCGGTCAGGCTAAGATCGCTCAGGAATTCAGAAGAAGGCAAAAGAAAGCGTGAGGATGATAACTCACGAAGATCTGAAAAGAAGCATAAAGGTCAGATTGACTTCAGGAAGAAGTCTGGGTCCAACAAGGGTAGCCAACAAGCTGAGGAAAATCCAAAGTGCAAGACTTGCCAAAAACACCACTTTGGAAAGTGCAGACTTGAGTCCAAGTCTAAGTCAGGATCACCTGCATGTGGGTTATGCAAGTCTAAAGAGCACAAGACTGTTGATTGCAAGAAGATTAAAGATGCCACATGCTACAACTGCAATGAGAAAGGGCACATTAAAACCAATTGCCCTAAATACGCCAAGAAGCCGGAAAAGGTTAAGAAGACCAATGCAAGGGTCTTCAGAATGGATGCACGGGAAGCCGTCCAGGACGACAATGTGATCACAGGTACCTTCCTCATAAATGATATCTATGCAAGGGTATTATTTGATTCAGGTGCTGATAAGTCGTTTGTAGATTATAAGTTTTGTAAGTTGCTGAATTTACCTGTTAAAACCCTAAGTGTGAAATATGAGGTGGAATTAGCTGATGGAACCTTAGAAACCGCGTCAACCATGTTAGATGGATGTTTCATATCCATTAGGAACCACTCTTTTCCATTGTCCCTACTTCCTTTGAAGTTTGCCGGTTTTGACATATTTATAGGCATGGATTGGTTATCTCGTAACCAAGCCCATATAGTGTGCAATAAGAAGCAAGTGGTGATCAAGACTCCGTCTGGTGAGCCAATTACCATTCAGGGAGATACCTAGTATGGACTGCCTAAGCAAGTGTCTATGCTCAAGGCATCTAGATGTTTAAAGAAGGGTTGTGTCATTTATATGTCACAAGTAACTATTGATGAGCAGAAACCCAAGATTGAAGATATTCCAGTCATTTCTGAGTACCCTAAAGTTTTTCCAGAAGAACTACCTGGTTTACCACCAGATAGGCAAGTAGAATTCAGAATTGACATCATCCCTGGAGCAGCACCTGTTGCGAGAGCGCCTTATAGGTTGGCACCAATAGAGATGAAGGAATTAAGGACTCAACTGGATGAATTACTAGCCAAAGGTTTCATTAGACCTAGTTCGTCTCCTTGGGGAGCGCCAATTCTATTTGTCAAGAAGAAGGATGGATCGATGCGTCTGTGCATCGATTACCGTGAGCTTAATAAGGTCACTATCAAGAATAGGTATCCTTTGCCCAGGATCGACGATCTGTTCGATCAATTGCAAGGGACAAGCTACTTTTCTAAGATCGATTTGAGGTCAGGCTATCATCAATTGAAGGTTAAAGATGAAGATGTACACAAGACGGCATTTAGGACTCGTTATGGTCATTACGATTTCCTAGTGATGCCTTTTGGGCTCACCAATGCACCTGCCACATTCATGGATCTCATGAATCACGTCTGCAAGCCTTACTTGGATAAATTTGTCATCGTTTTTATCGACGACATTCTCATTTACTCGAAAAGCCAAGCTGACCATGAGAAACATCTCCGCTGCATTCTTAAGCTACTTCAACAAGAAAAGCTCTATGCCAAATTTTCAAAGTGTGAATTTTGGCTTCGAGAAGTCCAATTCCTTGGATATGTTGTTAGTGAGCGAGGTATTCAAGTGGATCCCGCTAAGATTGAAGTTATTATGAACTGGCAAGAGCCCAAGATGCCTACGGAGATTCGCAGCTTTCTAGGACTGGCAGGATACTATAGGCGGTTTATTGAAAACTTCTCAAGAATTGCAGCACCCCTAACTTTACTCACCCGCAAGAATAGCAAGTTTGACTGGGGGCCTAAGCAGCAAGAATCTTTCGATATTTTAAAGTAGAAGTTGAGCAACGCTCCTGTATTGACGTTGCCTGATGAAATTGATGAATTTGTAGTATATTGTGATGCATCACACACCGGAATGGGCAGTGTGCTTATGCAGAAAGGCAAGGTTATTGCCTATACTTCACATCAGTTAAAGGTGCACGAGAAGAATTACACCACCCACGACTTGGAGCTGGGTGCCGTTGTATTTGCACTAAAACTGTGGAGACATTACTTTTATGGAACCAAGTGTGTGATCTATTCAGATCACAAAAGCCTTCAATACTTGTTTAATCTGAAGGATTTAAACATGAGGCAACGATGTTGGATGGAAAATTTAAATGATTATGACTGTGAGATAAGATACCATCCAGGCAAGGCAAATATGGTTGCTGATGCCTTAAGCAGGAAGGAAACAGTGAAACCTATTAGAATCAATGCCAAGAGCATTGAGATAAAGAATAGTTTGAACGAAAGATTGTTAGCTGCACAGAAGGAAGCTGTGTTGGAAGCTAACTATCCTGATGAAAAGCTAGGAGTAACTGAAGAGCAGTTATCCTATGACAAGGACGGAATCCTAGGGTTAAATGGACGAATATGGGTTCCGGTATATGGAGGACTTCGGGATGTTATCCTCCAGGAAGCCCATAGTTCCAAATATTCTGTTCATCCTGGAGCTGATAAGATGTACCAGGATCTGAAGACAAGCTATTGGTGGATAGGCTTGAAAAAGTCTATAGCTGCCTATGTAGCTAAATGTTTGACGTGCGCGCAAGTCAAAGCTGAACACCAAAAGACGTCAGGTTTGCTACAACAACCTGAACTTCCCACATGGAAGTGGGAGATGGTGAGAATGGATTTCATCACCAAGTTGCCAAAAAACGAAGAAAGGAAATGATACTATATGGGTGATAGTAGATAGACTGACTAAGTCAGCACATTTCCTACCCATTAAGGAGACTTATAGCTCCGATATGTTAGCCCAACTGTACGTAGATAAGATTGTATCTCTGCATGGCGTACCAGTGTCAATTATCTCTGACAGAGATACCAGATACACATCATATTTTTGGAAAAGTTTCCAACAATCTTTGGGCACGCACTTAAATTTTAGTACGGCTTACCATCCCCAGACAGACGGGCAGAGTGAGCGTACCATCCAAACTTTGGAAGACATGCTTCGTGCATATGTGATTGATTTAGGTGGTAGTTGGGATAACCACCAGCCATTGATCGAGTTCTCTTATAACAATAGCTACCATACGAGCATTCAGGCTGCGCCTTTTGAGGCATTATATGGTAGGAAATGCAGAACGCCTATTTGTTGGGCAGAAGTAGGGGAAACTCAATTATCAGGACCTGAAATAGTCTTTGAAACGACGGACAAGATTGTTCAGATTCGCGACCGCCTGAAAGCTGCCAGAGATAGGCAGAAAAGCTACGCAGACTTAAGGCGTAAACCACTAAGGTTCGAGGTTGGTGATAAAGTTTTGCTTAAGGTATCACCCTGAAAGGAGTGATAGCGTTTTGGTAAGAAAGGTAAGTTAAGCCCGAGGTATATAGGACCATTTGAGATTATTGAATGTGTTGGGTCAGTCGCTTACAAGTTGAACTTACCTGAAGAGCTCAGTGGTATTCACAATGTATTTCACATCTGCAATCTGAAGAAATGTCTAGCTGATGAATCGCTAGTCATACCTCACACAGATGTGCATATAGATGACAGCTTGAAATTTGTGGAAACACCTTTGTCGATTGAGGATCGACAGGTTAAGAAGCTTCGGAGGAAGCATGTGCCAATTGTCAAGGTTAAATGGGATGCCCGCAGAGGTCCCGAGTATACGTGGGAGGTAGAGTCCACAATGAAAGAAAAGTACCCTCATCTGTTCCAGTAAATCTCGAGGTCGAGATTTCTTTTAAGGGGGTGAGGATGTAACACCTCGTAAAATCATACCCAATAAAATAAAGACACGTGTCATGCAAGGTAAATGTGTCAGGGACCCGGATCGAGTTAAAGGATGTACCGTAGGATTTAAAAAGTGTCGACATGTTAAGATATACCTCTGAGTGACCTAAATTATAAATCCCAAACCTTAAAATAATAAACATCTGATTTAATCTTACTTCAAATCTGGTTACCCTTGGTAATAATTAATTGAAACCCATATGATAGTGATTCTATGAAGGTTCTCAACAAAAATCTCAAATATTGAGTCTTTTGAATTCATGTGCTTAAGCAACACATGCAAAGGCATGCAAAGTCTGTCTCTATGGTCCCCTCCTGCTAACAATGACTGAAGATTCGAAGTTATAAAGTTGCATGGTCAAGACCTCAAAGTTAACGAGTTTTTGTCTTCTGATGAAAGCTTACGGACCGTAAAGGTCTAACCCATACGGTCCGTAAGGGATCAGAGCTGGGCGACGGTTTCTGAAAGACGGTTACGGACAGTAAAGCTCTAAGTCTTACGGTCCGTAAGGCATGTATCGGGGCAGAATTTTGGACAGATGCCTATTAAACAAGTTACACTGCCTTATAAGAGTGGTATTCGAAAATCAGGGGCCCTATAACTGGTTTTTAGCATCATAGGGACACCTGGGAACATCTTACAACAATTGTAGACTGATTTGGAGTGATCTTGATGCATCAAAGTTGCTATATAAGAGAACCTCTTGTTGCAACATTTGGTCTTTCATTTGCAACTCACTTCAAGCTGGTCTCTGGAGCTCCTCTGGTCAGCAAGCAAGTTCCCTTAAGTTTCAAATCATACTTAGGACCTTTGTAAGTGTCCTTAATCCTTTTTAATTCAGTTTAGCTTAGTTAATTAGCTAAAAGTCAAACCGTCGTAATTAAGGTTTAACTTTGAGATTAATCAATGATTGTTCAGTCAAATCTCGAATTAAAAGTATCTATAAGTAGGTAATTATGTGGGTAATAAACCCTTAAAAGGGTACTCTCTGATTCCCACTCTAACTAGGTCAATTGTCAGGTCAAACTTGATATTAAAAAGTCAACAGAAAGCTTAAATTCAAATTAATGCATAATTAGCAATGTAGAAGCTTTGCAACCTGTTTTGTCATTAATATAACTTGGTAATTAATGTAAGGACATGTCTAAACATGTTCAACTCGACAATTTTCAGTTTATGCTCGGTTCGGAACCGAAAGTCGCAAAAGTAGACTTTTACTTTGACTTTCAGTTCTGACCCATTAGAGCATAGTTAGAAATGTCTTAGAGCCTTGTTAGGACCAGGTTTCATATAAGTATAACCCTCTGTGATTATACAACTTGGTTCATTAGTTATCCGATTCATATGCATGTTTTCGTTAAATGCCTAAACGTTGACTATTATGCCCATATGACCTTAAGACCTGAATTTTGAAAATGTAAAAGAGTAGAAACCTTAGTTACTGATTTATAAACTTGTACCTAAAATTTGACATCAGTTTGAGGTCTAGATTAAGAGTTATGCTCAAAAGCGTAATTAAAAAGCTTTTTGTTAATTAAACGGCGTAATTAGCATATAGCCTAGTTTAACCCACTTTTTGATATCAAAATTCTTACCCACTGATGTAATATAATATTTTGGGATTTTTGAAGATTTTTAATTAATTTTAGGCTGAGCATAACATATGGTTGTAGCTTTAAATCGGTTATTGTCGGTTTTGCCCTTTTGGGCTATAAAATGAGTTTTACGAATCCGATTGACCCCAAACCTTTTGCTACTGATTTTATATGATAAATAAATTATTTTAAACCTTCTGGAATAATAAAAATATCAGCGTTCTATATAGAACCCGGAAATGGCTACAAATCGCCTTTTAAAGCATTTTTAACGCATCGTATGCATCAAAACTATTTCAAACATATAAGGTTGGATGCCTACTGATATTTTAAGTAAATTATTATATTGTAACAGTGATCAAAAGTTTTTAAATTCAGATTCCAGTTTTGACCTTTTAAGCCTAAGTGAAATTACCAAAATGCCCCTAAGGTGCCTAGTTTGGTTTTAAATGATAAATTTCATATATATGTAATAACCTACTGTTATATCAGACCTGTAGCTCAGATTAATATTTAAACGCTTTTATAACCTTTAAAATGACCAAAATGCCCTTACGAGGCATAATTTGAGTTTAAATTCATTTGGGGCATAATAGAAGATATCTTACTGATGTCACAACTTATTTAAGGCATATTAACTTAGGAAACCTGTATATGACTTATATGGTTACTCGTTACGCACTTTTCGCGTTCGGGTCGGCTTATGTAACTAGTTTGCATATATTAGCCGAAACGCGTCAAACCATATCATTTTTGTCTCAAAATCCAGAATGTGTTTAAGTTACCCATATTAAACAAGCATACAAGCTTGTCGGGTCAAAACCACATTCTAAACCGGTCTTCGCTATATCATGCGTTCGAACCGTGTCATTCTTTTGAAAACTAACCGGTCTAAGGCTTGGCTTAATTAAAGACCCATTAGGATTCTAATCGGTTATTAAAAACCTTCGTTCCAGATAAGTAGCCCAGTAAAAGCTACGTGCACTTGCTGTATTTGATTTATACTTTGCTCAGGTAAATACTCTTAACTTATTTTCCCTATACGGGCTTGGGATACGGTATTATAATAATACCGCTTGGTCGGGTATGTAGTCATTTAAATCGGATTGTGATTGATGTATTTACATAACTCGTTTTAATCTGTATTATTTGGTGTATGGCCTTTAGGGGTTAAATGACCATGGTGTACACCTGACAGATGCATTATGTAAAAACTGGTAATCCACTTTAAGGAAATAATCCTTGTGGGCATTATACCTGTGGCGTGTCAGTTAATCTAGACCGGCCCTTCAAACCGGCCCTAATGGACGACAAATAAGTTAAACTGTATACATGATTATTTTTAAATAATTGTCCCAAGTTATAAAAAATATTTTTGCCGAAGTGCATTCAAATCAATTTTCAAACTCTTTTCAAAATGAGTCAGCTAAGTTGTATTTACCAGTGTAAACTGACGTATTTTCCCAAAAAGGTTAAGTGCAGGTACTACTCGAACTAGGCTGGCTTTCTCCTAGCGTCCACAATAAGTCTCGCAAGCTTGGATGTCATAAAATTGTTGAACACTGTTTCCTTTTTATTTTGATCCGCCTGTTGATCTGTTTCAACTATTTTGTGATACTTAACATTACAATTTATTAAGTTTAAATGAATCTATCTTTTGCTTCCGCTGTGCTTTTAAATTTGTGTTGTTCGACTATGATGATATCAACTACGTCAAGATACTCCCCACCGGTAATACGTCGAAATATCGGGGTGTGACATAGCTCCTCCTTCGACTCCAACCTCTCCTCCCAGGCTTCATCTCCATCCCCGACGAGGACACCGACAAGGTCATAGGTGAGATTGTTAGAATCATTAGAAAGAGTTGAGGCATGAACCACTTTACCAAATAACCGACCAACAGAGTTAAAGACTTCATTGTCCAGTAAATGAATCGGTACCCCGGTAATTTTGAGCCACGCTATGCATTCATACAGGAGAGCTTGACCATACCAGATTTCCAACGAAGAGAACCAAAGTTTCACATTCGGATTAAAGTCTTTAAAGGATATCATCTCTTCCAAGCTCTCAAAACACAGCAGCATGTACAATCCACCCACATATTTTAGATTAACCTTTGGACCAACAAAATTCTCCAGGAGTTTATACAACTTGACAAGAGTTGATAGATCGGAGGTCCTGACTATGAAACTCTTGCCTACCCATGACTCGAAGGGTTTCACGAAACTCGATACTTCAACCACCTTCTCTTCCAACCAGACGTTCTTCGAGTTACCCACCAAAATATCTCTGTAAGCCGAGCCCAAAGGGTTAGGACGTAAGGTCTGGAGACATGTGACTGTCTGCCGATATTAGAGCTCCTTCCATCTCCCTGTGAATGACGAGAGCCATTCACCATCGGACGGGATTCACTAGTATTCTCCACTGCAAATCTAGCGACATTTATTTTGCGTTTATTATTTCCCATCCTCACACTCTTCAAACTTTCTTCCAGTTCCATCTTATTCCTGACTCCTGAAAAAGTAATAAACCCAAACCTGTTACCCACCTTGTCTCTTTTTCTGGCAACATAAACCCCTACGACATTCCATGCACACTAAAGAAATCACCAATCTCCTTAGAGCTACACTTTTCCGGTAAGTTAGTTACGAAGAACTTTATGACACCCTGCCCTCCCTCTCCCATGACCAAACCATATCATTTTGCCCTTCTTGTGATATTAATGATAGCTTTAATAAACATAATATTTAATAACAAGAAAAGCATAATATTTTTTTTTGAAGGGTGACTTTCTATGTACAGGACCTAGGTCACCGGGTTCTTGTCGAAGACAATCCCCCGTCAGCCCCGCTTCTCGGACGCGATGTTCTATGGGGCCTCGGCCGCCGCGCAGACTGACCTTCGCCCGGAAACCATACTGCCCCCACACGAGAACCTCGCTGGGGTAACAGCTGGGTAAAACCGGGTTGCTCTCCGGATCGAACCATGCCTCGGTAGGAAACGATCTATCATTGGGACGTCCTCCCAAATGCCACAGCCGGGAGTCGAACCGGTGACCTCCAAGGAGGAACTGGCCCACAACCAACCAACTGGGCTGGGAAGGGGGATAGAAAAGCATAATATTTAATGACATACTACAAATATATGTTTTATTTATTTTTATTTATAACATAATATTTAATATTTATTGATTAGCTGAATTTAATAATTTAATTTAAAATTCATTTATTTAATATTTTAATAATACGTTTGGTATTTAATAATATGTATTGGTCGAGTGGGACCTTGACTTCACGCCACGCCAGAATAGGTCACATAAAAACGGTCATTTTGATTCGAGTTAAAACGGCTTTAGGTCAAACCAATTTCGAGTCAGAACATATCACATGATATTTAATATATTTTAATTAGTAGAAATAAATATTTATATTTTAAATTTCCTTTTTTGCTTTTTCTTTTAATAATATATGTTCATTTTCTTTTAATGATACGTTTGTCATTAAATAATATGTATTGGTTTGGTCGGGTCGGGTCGGACTAGATGTCGGTTAGAATATGGCAGATAAAAAGGGTTATTTGGTTTGAGTCAAAATGGGTTCGACTCAAAACGGTTTTAGATTAAACAAATAACATAATATTTAATATATATATTAAATAGTTGAATTAATATTTTAATTTAAAAAAAATTGTTTAAAAAATCACTTTTCAACTATGTGTTTGGATAATCCATGCATCATTACCAGTTCAAACTGTTCTTGACATTTCTTGGTTGGTGTTGGCTATTGCGCCTGCTGTTGCAAAGAGTCATTATTCTTCACCAGAGTATTGATAAACTTTCAGAAAACGAGTAACACATTTTGAATGTTGCGTTAATGGCATTCTTTGTTCCACTGGTAATTGAGATTTGTAAGGCTAAAGTCATTGATAAACCACACCGATTTATGTAGGGACGAAGCTTAGTGTAAACCTGGGGGTGCACCCCACCCCTTCGTAATGTTTCGGTTAGAAGTGTAAAACTTCCTATTTTTCGTCCACAAATTTTAAAATGATAAAGGATCCCCCCAATTATTTTGCCTAATATTTATACAATATATAATTTGGGTCTCATGACTCCCCCCCCCCCCCCCCTCCCGACACTTTTGGTCAAGCTCCGCCACTGGATTTATGAATAAGAAAAATAATGGACGTAATATACAATATGTCACGAGAGAATTGTTAAAGAGACGGGAAACGAGTACTGCATTGTAAATTGTTACAGCGACAACATCGTAATTGAGTTTCCTACTAATTCATATATATGTGTGTGTTATATTTATTTATTACAACAACACTTTAAACACGATCTACACTTCGATTCACACTCATGTTTGTCATCTTGGCACAACTTTATGAGACTACAACAATGGCCATTACTATCGGATGACCGAACACAATAACCTGCACAAACGTTTGGTGGTGGAACTCCAAATGCGTTGATCTCATTTAGTATATATATTCGACCTATAATGCCAAAAGTGATATTATTGATTAGAACGTTTATTTATTTATTTCGAAGATTGGCATGAGAAAATGGGTAGATTATGAGTTCTTACAGTCAAGAAAAGCAAATAACAGCATAAAGCTTATATAAAACACCATCACATGTGATTCCATGAGTCTAATATTGTCCTATTTGTTTTTGAGATAACATTTCCCGTGTCAAATACAAAAATAAATGATTTAAGTCTGGATGTATCATAAAAGAAGTGGAACTACTATTTAAACACACGTTTCAATAACCATGTGGATGTTTGTGTTACTCGTTATAATATATCATATTACACCATGTGTAATGGGCATTATAAGGGCATGAAAAGGTTTGATAATGCCCTCAACACCACCCTCTTGGGCATTATAAGGGCATGAAGAGGGTGGGGCATTTCTATAATAATGCCCAAAGAGAAGAAAAATAATGGAAAGTAATAAATGAAATGGGTATTAACCATTACACCTTTTTAAAAGGGCATTATGATGATGATGTGGTGAAAAATGCCCCTTAGTGGGTATGAACCATTACCTATGGTCTTATAGGTGATTGTATAAAGTCTAAACAAACTATTAATAATATTTATTTGTGGAGTAAATTACAAAAATCATCCTTTGTGTTTACAATAGATTACAAAGTGTATCCTTTGTCTTTAAAAAGGACAAAAAAACGTACACGATGTTTTCAAAGCCTTGCATATTATGCCTTTTAGCCCCAAATTAGTTAGATTTCATGGTAAATCTGACCAATAGAACCCCACACAAGGGTATTTTGGTCATTTTACACAGTTGTTTATAATATATATATATATAGGGTTAGGTTCATTTGTGAACACTTCCCAATTGATGAACAAAATGAACAAATCCTCGCCATTGATCTTCTTAACTAATACACAAGGGTAGGATCGTCTTTTAACATTTATAGTTTTATATATAATTTTCTTTTTAATTAGTTTCTGGCAGTTATCAGATCATAACCTACCACGCTTCAATATGTCGATCAAATTCAAATTCAATCCATCAACAAAAAAAAACAAATAAATAAATAAATAAACTGCGTCCATACTCCAGATATTCCAGTTCGTTCTGCAGATCATCAACCATCATTCACCTGGTTCTTTAGATCATCAACAAGCAATTGAGCAGCGAATTTGTTCCACTGAAGATTTACTAATTATGACACATACGAACGATCAGCATGTTGCTTCAGCAAATTTGTTAATGCATAAGAACTCTGAACGAACAGGACAACAACAGCAAGGTATAATCTTAAAACAATTGTGTATACAAGTTTGTATCCAGTGTCACTCGTAAGTCTGTTTATTTGTCCTAGCAATCTAAGCCATAACTTTTGATTAACAGGATTTCGAATACATACTTGTGTTATGTTTTGTTTAGCTTTTATGATTATTAAGATGTATAATTTGTGACATATACGAACCGTCAGCCTGATGTTGCAACCAATTTGTTAATTCCTCGAAGCACTGAACGAGCACCAGGTCATCTTTAAGGTATAATTTTGAAACAACTGTTTATACAATTCAGTGTCCAGTGTCGTAAGTTTAATAGATAGTTGTATTATGGTTTGTTTTGTTTTATTTTGAAAACATTTAAGATTTGTAACTTACGACAGAGGGTACCCTTTTGATAGATACGAATGATCAGCCAGGGGTTGCAGCCAAGATGTTAATTGCTCAGAGCTCTGAACGAGCAGGAGATAATCAACATTCGCTTTTTTAGATTACGATGATGATGAAACCGAAGAGTCTGGGTCCGATGATTTTGTAAGTGAAGAATAGTTTACGTAAAGCTTATCAACATTCGGTTTTTTTTTTCTAGACATTCTGTTGGTTGATGTTTTAGATTACATGTTTTTGTAGTTTGTTTGCATATGTGTTTAACACATACAAGTGAAGTATTTGACTTTTTTTAAGTTTTATCCTTTATCCATGCCTTTTTTATAGACGACATTCACGTGGACTATATTGACTTGCGATATATGCTATAAGTTACATTAACATGTAGTCCAGTAGGTTATAATGGTACACCTGCAGATGTGTATTTGGAGCCCAGTAGGACAGCATTTTTTAGAGGTGTACATGTGTATGTGTTTTTTGTGTTGCTAGCAATAGCTACATTTTGCAGATGCCTTGTGTAAATGATTCTTATAAACGCTACACATTAGCTAAGAAATCAGCAGGGTATACTTTTTTGTCATCCCCGTTTTAAGTTTTAACAAAATTTAGGATGTGTCGGTCTAGCGAGGTTTTGAATGAAACTAAAGCCAGTTTCACCGATTTATGGCGGAATACGCCTGATAAGTTTATGCTCCAACATGGCGCCTAACGTACCCAACGAAAATGTCAAAATAGCCTAGAAAGAACCAACCAGCAGCAGTCCAGAAGCCGGGGGTGACCAATAGGAAGCCCGACCTGAAAATACCCGATAATCGAAGCGAATAGTACCCGAACCCGACCCTAATACAGTAATTCAGGTATTTGTTTGGTTCTTATTACTGTAGTCATTTTGGTATTGGGTCGGTTCGGTGTCGGGAATTATGAAGAACCAAATTACACAGCCTGGACCGAAAAACACATAGTTTACTAACTATATTGGGTCGAATCCCAACATCATACCATAACCTAAAGTTTTAAACAACAATGTATAGCTTTTGTATATGATATTTACAAGCATAGTTGACAGTTTGATCATCAAACATTGCACTTTTCCAATTAACAGATGCAATACTTTAATTTATTTGTTCCAAAAAAATGATGCTAGATGGTATTGAACAAATGCTGGAGGTCAAAACACCCTTTACTAGAGTTGAAGATTTCAATTAGATTTAGGTTCGGGTAGTGACCTAATACGTAACCAAAACCGAGTGTAAAATGGGACCCTTTTATGTTGGGTATTATTTCGGGTAATAATCTACAAGATGTCCGGTTATCGGGTCGGTTCGATTCGTTACCGGGTCGGGATGGGCTATTGATAAAACGTTCATCACTACAACAATCTTTTTTAAAAAAACTGTGATCCAATTGAAATTATATGAATACAAATGTGCAATTCGATACTCCATGACAATTGACAAACCATATATATTTTCGTTGATTATTAGTTCAGTTGGTTATTATTTCTACCGTAACTCATGTGTATTTGGTTTTTGTATTACTATCAGTACTTAAAATTTTTTGGGTTGCACACGTGTACGAAATAGGATTCTAATTAATCAGACTTTGAACGAGCTGTACTATCTTGCAATTTCAACAATGCACATCCGCGCGACCGTACAACCAACAACTATATATACAGAAAACGAACATTACGCTGATGGTAAACGTTATCCCATACATGATAGGTCCACATAACATGATTATTACCAAGCGAAACCAAGCATAGTAATGAGTCTGTTGAGCAAAACGAGCGAAACAAAAGTAAAGTTATTGTTTGAACACCAGCATAATTAAACTACACGACATACAATCCAGTAGCATTCTTTTGATCTATTTCTTTCTGTTGATGCCGGAAAATTGGTAGGCTTCTTCAAAAATACGTTTGCGATGTTTGTTCGCCACCGATGTTATCAATTTCACTGCATCCTCACTTTCATTATCATATTCATTTTGGTCGTCAAACAGATCTTTGACAGCAACTGACCCTAATCCTCCATTCTTAATCTCCATTTGTTGTCTCAGACTCATCCTTTCTGTGTTCCAGTAACAAATTGGTGTCTCTGCTCTTTCAACATCTAAACCATTGCAACTTGTTTCATCTAGATATAGGTAATAAAGTGGTATATGTCAGCAATGGTAATAAGTGGTGCCTATGCAACAACAATAAAGAAGCATGTATGGGTATATGGTTATATTAGATACACATATGTATTACGGAGAAATACACGTGTGTATTTGTTGTAGTGCATGCCTCGTTTGCATTGCAATGTTACCGCTAAGCCTCGTTATTGATTAACTGTACAAAATCAAAGTTTTTGTCCGCATTACATCAATGGATATAATTCATGGCTACTATTATAACTAATAACTACGGAAATAAAAGGTTTTAGTAATACGTACCACTAGGAAGGTTAAGGGTCCTCGGAACCACGATTGTTTGTCACACCGTTTCTAGTGGTTTTTGCACACTTTGACAGCGTCAACGATGACATATACCAAGATATATGTACTATTAAGTCTGCTCAATATTTAAACACATGTGTATTTCCATCACATACACATGTGTATTAACATAACAGTTATGGTGTTTATACACATAAGAACAACAAAACATAATACATATGTGTATAATCAAATAAACCTAAAAACAGAGTATACATATGTGTATAATCGATTATACCCATAATATCGAGTATACATATGTGTATAATCGAATAAATCCAAAAAACAGAGTATACATATGTGTATAATCGAATAAACCCAAAAAACATAGTAAAGTGTATAATCAATTAAACCCACAAACAAAGTATACATATGTGTATAAGCCCTAGCATAAACT
This sequence comes from Helianthus tuberosus, assembly GCA_030545235.1. Classification (NCBI taxonomy): domain Eukaryota; kingdom Viridiplantae; phylum Streptophyta; class Magnoliopsida; order Asterales; family Asteraceae; genus Helianthus; species Helianthus tuberosus. Next base: position 178,007,392 of record CM060448.1, on the reverse strand, counting down.
CATCCTCTCCTAATAATCTGAACAAATCAACTACTATACACATCCCTTTCACAAAATCAGAACAAATTAACCACAAACCCACAAATTAAACAAAATTTCAGCATCTAAAAAGAACTTTATTGACCCAAAAGCATATTTTAATGAACAATCAACTAAAACCCTAGCTTTTACAAGTACAAATGGGTAAGAACACTATACTCTACACATGCAGATAGAAAACAAAAGCAAAAAATGACCAACACTAAGCTTAATACCTTCGATTAGTCGCCAGAAGTTTGAATCGCCCTAGTATACACAATGATTTCAGGAAATAATACACCATTCAACGATATCTTGATATAATACTTGCAGAAATTGTCGTTGAAAGAGGGAGATTGAAGAAGATGCAGTGTATTCTTCTTCTGGGTAATGAAGAGAGAGAATATTGATATGTAGATGATTTGATGAAGCTAGGAAGCTATAACTGATAGGCTATTATTATGGGTTTCAAAATTCTACGATTGTAAACTGGTTATTAGAACTTGCGCGGGTTTCAAAGGATTTTGAGAACTATTAATGACGATTGTGCCCTTATGCAGTTATTGTAAATCAGTTTTTTTGTTTTTATTAATTAAAAAATCATTAAAATCCTAAAATCATGATCTCCTCATCCAATGGCCAGGATCTGTTCGTTTTTGTTCACAAAATTAACATTGTTCACTCTCGATCCCTACCCGATATATATATATATATATATAGCGCTGGGTTCATTTCAGAACTCTAAATAATTGCAAAACTTTCAGAACTCCTTATATTTTTTTGTATTTAGGGTCTTTTTATCTTCTATTATATGTATTTTTATGATTACATACATACTAAAAGTAGTTTACTTATGTTTAATAGCCAAATTATATATATGTGTAATAACTAATTACATATATATGTAAAAAAAACTAGTTTACATATGTGTAATTATAAAATTACATATAAAAATTGATAAAATTACTCTTAGCACGTATGTAATCATAAAAATACACATAATAAATGATAAAGTATCCTAAACATAAAAATATATAAATTAAAAGATTGTTTATTAGGAGTTCTGTAAATATTTATGGTTCTGAAATGATCCTGGCCACATATATATATATATATAATATATATATAACAAATAAGATAAATAAAATTTAGAGTAAATTACAGAAATCAGCATTTTGGTATGTCACTTATTACAAACTGTATCATTTGTCTTCGGTAATTATATAAAATGTACTATATATTTACAAAACCTTACACGTTATGTCATTTAACCCAACCCCAGTTAATTTTCATGGTTAAGACTAACCAATTGAACCCCACATAAAGGTATTTTGGTCATTTTACCATAATTACTAAGATCAATAATAAAAATATTAATAAATAAAATAATTAATTTTAAAAGAAATTATATATATTATATATGATATATTTATATAACATATAAACCTTCTTTCTCTCTCTATCTCAACTCTCTTTCTCTCACTCTCTTAACTGTCTCTCTCTATATACCCCCACCAGCCACCACCACATGCACCTGGATCTTGACCACCATTAACAACCGAAAAGGCTTGGCAGGTGTGATTGGAGTTATGCTGCCCGTTGTTGTAGATCTTGTGGAGGGTGAGCGAGAGATGTAGAGAGAGGGAGGGAAGTAGAGAGAGAGATGAGATTATAATTATACTAGATTAGATTAGATACGGGTTGAATAAAATGACCAAAATACACTTATATGGGGTTCAATTGCTCAGACTTAACCATGAAAATTAACTGTGTTATGGTTAAAGACATAACATGTAAGGGTTTGTAAACATAGAGTACGTTTTCTGTAATTACTGAAGACAAATGACAGTTTATAATAAGTGGCATACATAAAGGACAATTTTTATAATTTACTCTAAAACTTAAAACAATTAAAAATTTACATATAATAATAAAAAATTAACCTTTCTTTCTTAACTCTCTCTCTCTCATTTCTCTCTCTCTCTCTCTCTCTCTCTCTCTAACTGTATATTCATATGAACCCCACCATTATCCACCATCTTCATCGTGGAGACGGTGGAAGAACAGCGGCGATGGCTGCAGGGAGTAGCTTTCTGTTCACGGCCGGATATCTGTTGAATTCGGGTCTCAATAGTAGGTGTAAACATATAAGGGTTTAAACCAAACAATGGCAGTGGTGGTTTGAGAAGGAATCCGACGAGTAGGTATGTTTCTACCCTTAGATTTTGTTTCTCCCTCGATGGTTAACCCTTCCCAAGATTGGTGTCGGCGGTGGTGGTTTGTTGTTGATGGTGGTTGTAACAACCCTAAAATTTTTATATATAAATTATATAAAAACTTATGTTATTAAAGGGATACATTATGGGTAAATTGACCAATGAAAATATGAGATACATTGGGTAAGCGTAGGAACCATTCAATAATTAAATTATAAAAATACAATATATTTGAACCTACTCCGTTTTTAATGAAACTTAGACCCAAATGTAGATAAAAATATACTAGTCCTAGTGGCATATTTATTATTTTATAAAACATCATATTTTACAAGTTATAAGTGCCAAATAAGGGAAGCAGTTAACTTAATATATATTAATTAAAATAAATAAAATAAAAGAAAATAAAATATTGGTAAACGTAAATTTTGTAGAATAATAATAAATAATAATAATATTAAAAATTTAAAAACTAAAACAATGAAATTAAAATAAATGGATACATGTATGTGGACAACGTGTCCTACACCAAATAAAATAAAAATTTAATATGTGATGGAGGTGGATGTATTAAGTGTATACGTGTAGGAATTGTGTCAAAAAGGAATCTCAGGTAACTTGTCTTCCAAGAGAATGAGACACTATAAATAAGACTATGAACCTTTAGAAAATTTGCTCAGTGGCTCTCATACGCCAACTTTCTCTAAATTCTATATTGTTGATCTTTTTAATTATAATAACAATGCCCTATCCCATTTTTAAGTATTGTAGCCCCTGAGCACTGATACCCTGTCCAAGTAACGTAGGGCCCCGTAACGTATGTCAAGGCAATGCCTAAATTCGTTGGGGTTCTGTCTTGTGACGTATGGATAAAGTAGAATTGGGTTACTATATTTAAGTATGAGTGCAAAATATATTTTATCAAATCACCCAGGAGTGATACCCAAAATATAACCACCCTCCTAGAACACCCCTGACACCCTACACTTTCTAAAACACATCCCATACATGAAAACCGAGCCCGTGATACAATATAGTATGTAAATAAAATATAAAAATCTGATATATAGGGCTGAGGCGGGCCGTGTGAGCCACCCCAAACCCTAATGCGGGCCGAATTAAGACCAAACTTTGACTTAGCTGAATTATTAAGTCAAAGCGGGCCGCTTTAACTTAAGTGTAAAGCAAAGCGGGCCGCGAGTGCTTGTGAAACGCGGATACCCTGAGAAGCCAACACGTGTCATGATCGTGGCGGTCTAGAGAGTGACCAGGCTAAGCTACGCAGTTGACCGAAGTCAATGCGGGCCGCGTTGGGTTTCGCTATATCTAAAGCGGGCCGCGAGAGAGTCCAATATCAGCACTATAAATAGAACGCATCGGCTGTCCATTTCAATCGTTCAACTTTCATTTCTTTCTCTCAATTTCTGAAGTAGACATATTATACTCGGGTATTATACCCCTATTTAGCGAGGTTCTGCTCCATTGTAAGTATTATAACCCCGGTTTCATAATAGTTACGCTGCCCGATTGATTTAGGATTCCGTAACAACTGTCGTGGTTCTGCCCGACGTAGTTGTTGGAATGCCGTCTCGGGGAGAGTATTATTAATAATTTCAAAGGGTTATGGTACTAACCAATATACATTTGTATAAATTATAGATTATACTCAGGAAATCTCTACGAAAAGCCTAAGATAGCAATGTGAGTAATCTCCTTTTTGTTAACAGTTTTTACAAAACCTTAAATGCTTTATAATGCGATTAAGCAGTATGTGAGTCTTTGTAATTTTTCCATTACTGCCGGTATTTGGGGTTTTGTATACAAAATTATTACTTGCGAGTAATAAGTCGGGACGACAGTACGTTACCATTGGACAACGAGTTAGCCAATGCGTAATATGACCCACAAGTCAAGGATTGACAGTACTGATTGAGTATTTGGGTAGAAATAAACAATGTGATCGCCCTCAATACTGTGTTAATTGATAAAATGTTTCTTGATTAAACTGGGATTCACTCACCAGTATTTCCCGCTGACAAAATATTTTTAAAACATGTTTCAGGTAACACAATGTGAAAGCCAACTGGGAAAAAGCCAGCTCGAGAGCACTGACGGCTTGGAAAATAAGTGGCTATAAAAGTTATCTAAAACATGATGTTTTAAAATAAAATAAAATGGGGTTTGTCCCTATAAATGTACTGTAATAAGAAACTTGGGTTTTGCCCATGTGTTTATTAATATCAAACATGGTGGTTTTACTCTGATAAACATTTCCTAACTACGGTCCTGATGAAATTCCGCTGTGAGACTAAATAACAACTGATACCACCAAACTCTGAGTTCGCGGCCGCCCGTTCCCGGGACAGATATGGGACCGGGGGTTGTGACAGTGGTGGTGGTGGTGATGGTTGTTGGCTGTGGATTAGTTATTGGTGGTGGATTACTTGCTGGCTGTGGATTAGTTATTGGTGGTGGATTAGTTGGTGGTGGAGCCGAAGAGTCACCCAAAGGGGTCTGTAGTGTTATGGACTGAAACGACGGTTGGAAGTTGGTTGTGGTGATGGTGGAAGGTGGGTGGTGGTGGCGATGACCAGTGGTGTGGGGTGGGTGGTGGTGGTGGGAGTTGGGTGGTCATGGGGTTTGTTGTGTTTGAATTTTGGGGGTTTGGTAGCTTTAATCCAGAATGGGGGTTTGAAACTGGTGCATTTGTTTGAATATGGATTGGGGTTTGTTAGGTAGCGATGGTGGAATGTGAATGGTGGTGGTGGTGGCGGTAGTGGTACAGTAGTTAGAGGGAGAGAAAATTTTGAGATAGAGAGAGATGGGGTTTATTGAGTAAATTACAAAAATCGTTCTTTTTGTTGATACCAGGGTAAAATGACAAAAGTACCCTGGTGTGGGGTCCTATTGGTCAGATTTAGCCATGAAAACTAACTGAGTTAGGTATAAAGGACATAATGTGCGATTATTTGTAAACACCGAGTACGTTTTTGTAATTTTTAAAGACAAATGACACAGTTTGCAATTTAGTGTAAACATAAAGGACGATTTTTGTAATTTACTCTTATTTGTGTATAAGCATGTTTATTGCAACCTGTGTGTAACTCTTTTATATCATTTGAATGAATTTGTTTAGGTGCATCATGTTTGTGTGTGTAGCGTTTAATTAGAATAAACAAAGATATTAACAATTGTGATAAAAAACAAATTTATCATGAGTAATAATATCAATTGTGTTACTGCATAATAGAGGAAGAAAATAAATATTAGGCAGACGTAAAACGTTTACGTATCATAATCAGGTTGTTTACTTATCTATGTTTGTTTTTACCTTTTAGACCCCAAGGTGTAAAGGGTTTGAAGATGTGGCAATATACGACATGTTGACCACGTGTCAGAACGGGGCATGGTGTTAAAACGGATGGTGTTGCCCGGGACGCGGAAATGTGGCTTTTTTCGACACGTGTCACACACTTTTTGTATTATTTTATACTTAGATTATATAAAATGTATTAAAAACTTATAAAAATATGACTAGTAATTAAACAAATAGATAACACTAAATAAAAAACATTACATAAATTTTAAAAACATTACATAAAATAAAAACACTAAACTAAAATACAAATAATTTAAATAAAATATCTAATGATTTCCCACGACGAGCGGAGCTTGAATTCATGGCTGTGCACGTGCCTAAAGTTGATGAGAGCCACTAGAACGATGTCGTCCTCCCCGAGATCACCACCCTCGAGCTCCACAGTGGTGTGGATCGTCTCCAATCTTTTGCAATCAAGACGTGTCGTCCTAAAATGAGGCGAGATGGAATCAACGGTTCGGTTGTTCTCACCGGTATAGGCTTGAAAGTGTTGTCGGATTGTCCTCCAAAAAGGACTGCTCGAGTTCCTACTCGGCGTGTGGTGAGCTTTGACCCACGACTCGCAAATTCTTCAGTCCAACCACGACTGCCATCGTCGGTTTTTTAAGTGAAGTTGAACGGCGTTGAAGTGGTGGAGTTTGTATAAATTTTAGTGAAGAGGTTGTATTTTATAGTGTGAAATCAGAGTTTTTTTTAAAGTATGTTTTTTAAAAATATTTAAAAGTTAACAGTTGGGGGTAAAAGGCTAACATTCACATCCATCAACTGTGTGCCACGTCAACTGCGAAATCTCTTCCACGCCGGTGGAGATTCCCCGCCCAATCAATAACGCCGTGGACGGGACGATGTGAACGGCGTTGTGCAACAAGCCAACAACAATGACATTTTTGAACGTCCACACCGTGTGATCTTAGTAATAGTTAAAGAAGTTTATAACCTTACTTTTATTAAGTGTACTGGTTTTAGATTTGCAGCGTATTTGAAAAGATATTTGAAAAGAATTTTACAACGGAAGCTAAGATATGGTTCAGTTTTTGCAGACAATGTTAGCAAAAACTCCACAAGGGATCATAACTAATGAACTTGGAAAATACAAAAAGCTAACAAGCACGAGGGTTTATAGCTTATAGCTACAACTACTGTATCCCTGCTATACGTATCCACACCACGAATGGGATTTGACTTCATACTCTGCTAGCAAGTAATCAGCCCTTACTCCAATTTGTGAATTTATAGACCGCTCCTTCAATGCACCATACGTTCAAGAAAAAAAAAAACTCTGTTATTTTATGTATGGTGCTTCTGGTTTGAGAGGAAAACCCAATGACTCCTTGTGGAGATATATTTTCACTGGTGTTCAAAGTGAGTACGAAAACATTCAGTTACAAATAGGTTTTTTTTTGAAAAACAAACTTCATTAAAAACACAACGAGCCAGGCATCTCCAAGATGGAGAAACCCACTCGAACAATTACATTACATCAACACAAAATGAATTCCATCCTTTCCAATATACCTTCCCCCCATTGAATCTATTTCTATACCACAGATAACCCAACGATTTAACCTCGGTCACTATCTTCGGCACCTTGATCTCCATGTTGTCGAATCTTTTCTCGTTCCTAGCCTTCCAAACACACCAACATGTCAATACTATCACCCCATATACAACTTGTTTCCGGACACTAGAGCCATCCACCCTTTTAGCCATTTCTAAAATATCTCGAAAAGAGAACAAAAAACCTTTCGGGATATGGCACCATGTACAAATCGCATCCCATACACCCTTAGTAATGATGCAAGCCGTGAACATATGGTCCGTGCTTTCTTCCGTATCACCGCACATCGAACAAATATTATCCCCAAACGTGATATTCCTCCTAGCTAACGCTACCAACGTCGGAATTCTATCCAAATTCGCCCTCCACATGAATAAATTACATTTGTTAGGAAGCCACTTACACCATTTGTAGACATTATCGTTAGACCAGGGCGCCTCTTGAAGCAACCATCTTCGAGTTTCCTTAACCGAAAAATCTTTGTTATCCCCTTTATTCCAAACCCATTCATCCGTTCTGCTGCTAAGTCGGACATCACTAAGCACCCGATGACAATCCAGCAATTCTTGAACTTCAACTTGCGATTCCGGATACCTACTCCAATTCCAATTAATCGGCCCACCTGCGGAATCCTCAATCCTATCATTCACATTGCACCATTTATCCTTATCAAGGCGAAAAATATTAGGAAACAAGACACGTAGCGGAACATCTTTCACCCAAGGATCCATCCAAAACTTTATTTCCCTGCCCCTACCAATAACACCCCGCACCATATTCACGAATTGAGTCCCTTGAACTTTAGTACCATAACAAAAATTCACCACTTTTGACCACGTACCTCGAATATTAGCACTAACCGGATATGCATCCCATTTCCTTTTTGTCAAATGAATCGCATCAATCAATCTTCTCCAAAGAGCGTTTCGCTCCACTTTATACCTCCATAACCATTTCAAAATCATAGCGTTGTTAATCACATCCAGTTACAAATAGCTGATCTCAGTTTAATACGCAACCTACAATCTCCAATGAAAAGCCGTGCAAAACACAATTGAAAGATAGCTTTTGATACGCCACCTACAACCTCCAGTGAAAAGCTGTGCAAAATACAACGCAAAGATAACGTGCAAGTTGAACAAACTTATTTATTTAAACATAAGAGAACGCTGATCACCGAGCTCACCTACCATTCCACAAAAAAATCCATCACGTGTTGGCTAAGCACGGCCTCGTGGTGTCTAAACAAATGGGCACGATGGCTTGCTTATCTGGCATGGCCCCGTGTCGTCTTCGAGATTCATGAAGTTTCGTTTTTATTTAAGGCGTTTTATTTTATCTGGTGGCTCTTTGCTGTTAGGGACAGCACCAAAGTGCCAGATGTACCTAAGGTGCTTGTGATTTATACGAAAACGAAAGAGATTATCGGAAATTAAGGAAAAATCGTAAACTAAACGTTGGGCGAAACCAACCTTTATTTTCCTTATCCGGGTTCTTGTTAAAGAAGGTATGTGTCACACCCTGGCTTTGCGGAAGCGTGGTTAATTTTGGTGTGACTTCTTAATACCATAGCTTAATCATACCAAAGCTATATGAGTTAAAAACATGCAAGATCATCCATTAAGTTTTGAAAACCAAACACAATACCATTGTTTTAACATACCCTGACAACCATAATCTTGTTCAACAAACCTTACAAACTGAAACATAACATAATCATGGTTTAAGGACTGTGTCTTGTCCAGGAAAGAGACACATCCCCTAAACCCCGGATGACCTCGGAAACTAGTGCAGCGGAAAACATGCCATACCGTGCCAGATCTCGTTAATTTCCTGAAATACATGTAAGTTGAAAAATCAACAATAATGTTGAGCGAGTTCATGTGCAAGTGAGTAAGTAAAACACTTGTAAGTATAAAAGTTTCCTGGTATGTAGCAGTGTAAGAGGACTTGTGATCACCAATGGTTTGCAAGGCCATTAGCATGTTGTGAAATGCAAGTAGGAAGACACAACCCTAGCCGATTTTTGCGTTGGGCAACCAAGTCACTCCAGGTCCGTTCTGTTGGTCCTCAGAGAGGTCCGTTCTGTTGGGCCTAGAGCTGGGCTCGCTACACCCAGATAGATCTACCGCTTAAGTCCCTCGGTGTTCTAACTACCCATTCACATGATCTAAAACCTCCTTACGTTAATCATACCATGTATAAAGTACTTGTAATCAAAGTAACATGTATTTCACCCCCGCAGTTAAGAAAACTGAAAACAGTTAGAGAAAAGGGGGACATGAACTCACAGTGAAGCGTCTCTACCAAGTATCCCTGAATCAGAAAGCTGCGCGACGACCTACAAGTGCTAATTCTATTAGACGGACGGCCGTGCCTTAGCTTTATAGTTTAAGTTTTTGGGAAATAGTTAGACAACTATTTCGTGTTTACTTTTTGTAATACTTGGTAGTTATCTCCTTCCCAAGGATGGGGGATACAATACATGTGCGTAAGTTACGTTTTGACAGTCGTGTGGTAATGTAATTACCGGTGTAACTTATATATTCATAGTGAAAGCGTTCGCAAAGTTTTGGAATCATTAACGCTTGTAAGTATTATTTTTACTCTAAAATAATATTTATGTATTTTCACAAGATAATCATAAACAGTGTTGTGACAAAACATATTTATCACGTTAACTTAGTGAAAATCCCACCTCCGAATATTTGGTAAATAAAGTTCTGGCGAAATTTATGTTTCGAAAATATGTCAAAAATAGTTCTAACACTTGTTGTGTAAATAATTCTAAGTGTTAGGTTTTTAGAAAAATTTCGCCAGAGTTTCCTCTGTAACTGGAGGTGGCCACGCTTTCAAGCGTATCATTTTCTTTTAACAAATCAATTCAACAACTTCTTTATTCAATCCAACAATTTCCGACACATCAAACTAGTCGATAAGTATGTAAATCGCATAATCGCATGAACTTGTAGTTTTTCCGCATCTATAATGTAAATCCCATTATATTTTGTAGATCTTTATATAAAGTAACCTTAATCTCATAAAAACCTCGTGTTTAGAGAAATCCGTCTTTACAACTTCTAGTAACAAGTGACAAATCTAGTTCTTTGTCGGATCTTTTCATTTCACAAGTGTTTACACACTTGTGGTTTATAAAAATATCATATTTGTTAGTGTAAGATCCATCTTTTTAGAAAACATGATTTCTTTAACGTGTGGTTCTTTGAAAATACCACTTGCGGATACGTAGATCCGCTAGTTTTAAACACTACCATACAAGTTAAATCACTTTTACACAAGTAAAATATTTTTACACAAGTTCATGTCTCGTGTGTGGTAGAGTTTCACCTTTTAACCCTTGTGTTAACTAAAAACGAGCTTATGTGAAGATCCATGATCTTACAAAGTCGGGTTAAACGATGATCCGAGCTACCACATCATAGATCGGGTCTCAATAATCACAAATCCCAAATACTACAACTTTTACACATGTTACAAGCTATTAACCACCCTCTTTATAGTTTTTACTAGACTTTAATGCTTCAAAATGTATGTTATCGATATTTCACCGACAAAATTCCTTTTAACCACCTTAGATGAGTTTAAAAACGAGTTTTAAGTGTTATACCTCTAGCTCAAGGCTAGGGAAGAACCTTGATGAAAAACGCGTGGATAAAAGCTAACGAAAGAGGTCCTTCGTGTTCCGCTTGCTCCGAGGCTCCTAATACGTAACCTTTAACACTTGAATGATGGTGGAATGTGGTGATCAAGAGCCGAAAGTATGGTGGTGGGGTGTGGGGTGTTCGGCCGAAGGTAGGGAGAGCAAGAGAGAAGGGTGTGTTGTGATTTGTGAAGTGATAATTATCTCATGTACATAAGTGTTATTTATAGGAAGATTAAGTGTGATTATCCTATGGATAATGTGTCTAGTTGATACTAGACAATGATAATTATAATAATCTAACTTGTACTTGTGTGTTTCCCCTAGTTAGGGGCCGATTACTATGGGGGGGGGGGGGTATCTAGTTCGGTTTCAAGTGGATGATTAGGATGGAGTTTAGGTTAAATAGGTTAGTTAAGTATTAAACTCCGTTAGTAATATATAGCGTGTTATCACGGGTGTTAGGGTAATCAGGGACCCTAACTAGCTCAGAAAAATATAAATAGTGAAAATAATAATATTTTCATGTTCCGGGTAAAGTCCGGTTGTTCGGTTGGATAGTAATCCGTTAAAGCGTTACAAAAGCTTTAAAGTGTCGTTATTGTTATTTTTAGTGACACATTATGTTTCCACACTTTAGAAAGTGTCTAGTAGTATTTTCCCCATATTTTGGCACTTTACTAGTCAGCTAGAAGCTGGATTATTTATTAAAGTGCTGTGTTTTGTACTTAAAGTACGTTTTTAGGCACATCCAATCAGTGTATCTTATTCCTAGAGACGCAGTTCCACAACCCTTATAACCCTACACTCACTACCAGTGTAGTCAGATATTTGAGGCTCTTAACAGGCCTTAGAGGCAGTGTCTGCCTGATGCTGGTTATATCAGCATGTTCAATGTGTATCCGTTTAGTGCTACTGTGCTTTTTGTGCATCATGTTTGTCACCAAGGTTCAGCATGTAAATAATGTAGTGACAGCAAATAAAGTATGATGCAAGTAAGTGCATGTATCAGTATGCAGGTAGCAGTTTATCAGCAATTTCAGTTAAGCACAGTAATTTAGCAGTAATTAATCATTAATTAAGTCGTACGGATACCTGGTTTAGTGCGGGTTGTCACATTCTCCCCCCGTTAAATAAATTTCGTCCCGAAATTTAAGTTCTGCTTGTAGATGCAGAGTTCTTAGGAAAAAGGTGGGGATATTTCTCTTTCATCCGGTCCTCACGTTCCCAGGTGAATTCAGGACCATGTCTGGCATTCCAACGAACTTTGTCGAGTTTGACACTGCTCCGGCGGGTCTTGTTAACTTTCCAATCCGTGACCTCAACAGGTTCTTCAACGAAGTGGAGCGTGTCGTCAATATGAATATCGTCGATGGGAATGGCAACGTCGACTTGAGTTGGACTTTTCTTTAGATTGGATACATGAAATGTATCGTGAACGCCATTCAGTTCAGCAGGTAGGTCCAACTTGTATGCTACTGTTCCAATTCTTTCCAGAATTCTGAAGGGACCAATGTAGCGCGAATTTAACTTCCCACGCTTTCCAAAGCGTGCCACCCCCTTCCAGGGTGAAACTTTCAATAACACCATTTCTCCAACTTGGAAATCCACATGCTTCCGGTTTGGATCCGCATAGGCCTTTTGTCTGTGGCGAGCTACTTCGATGCGTTTAAGTATTTGCGCAATCTTGTCTGTCGTCTCTTGGACGATCTCGGGGCCAGCAAGCTGCCTATCACCTGCGTCAGACCAACATAGGGGTGATCGGCACTTGCGTCCGTATAGGGCTTCAAATGGCGCGACACCAATACTGGTGTGGTAGCTGTTGTTGTATGAGAATTCAACCAAAGGTAAGTGTTTATCCCAGCTACCGCCCATATCCATAACACATGCCCTCAGCATGTCTTCCAAAGTTTGTATCGTTCGCTCGCTCTGGCCGTCAGTTTGCGGATGGAACGCAGTGCTCAGATTCAACTGTGAGCCAAAGGCTTCTTGGATGGATTGCCATATCCTTGACACAAACCTTCCGTCTCTATCAGAGATGATTGAGAGAGGTACTCCATGGCGTGCGACAATCTCTCTCATGTATATTTCCGCAAGTTTACTAGTACTGTCTTTCTCTCTGATTGGCAGAAAGTGTGCGGACTTTGTTAGGCGGTCAACTATCACCCAAATCATGTCATGGCCTCTTGGCGTTCTTGGCAATTTCGTAATAAAATCCATGGAGATTTGTTCCCATTTCCACTTGGGAATCTCAGGTTGTTGCAGAAGTCCCGAAGGCTTCTGGTATTCGGCTTTAACCTTAGCGCACGTTAAACATTTGCTCACGTAAACAGCAACGTCGCCTTTCATCCTAGGCCACCAATAATATTCTTTGAGATCCTGGTACATCTTATCCGATCCAGGGTGGATAGAGTACCGTGACTTGTGCGCTTCGTCGAAAATAACTTCCCTTAATCCACCAAACAGAGGAACCCAAACCCTTTTCTCAAAACATAACGTTCCTTCCTCGTTTGGTACCAAAAGCTTCTCCATTCCACGGAGATATTCTTCCTCAAGGTTTCCCTCCTTGAGAGCTTCCTTTTGTGCAGCACGAATGCGCAAGGAAAGATCGGTTCGTATGATCATTTCCAGAGCCCTAAACCTTATGGGCTTGATTCTCTCTTTACGACTTAGGGCATCGGCGACTACATTCGCCTTCCCTGGATGATACTTTATCTCGCAGTCGTAGTCGTTTAGCAACTCAACCCATCGTCTCTGCCTCATATTCAACTCCTTCTGGTTGAATATATGTTGTAAGCTCTTATGATCTGTGAAGATTGTGCACTTCGTACCATAAAGGTAATGTCTCCAGATCTTTAAAGCAAAAACCACTGCGCCAAGCTCTAGATCATGCGTGGTATAGTTCTTTTCGTGCACTTTCAGTTGTCGTGATGCGTAAGCAATGACCTTTTGGCGTCGCATCAACACACAACCCAATCCTTGACGCGATGCGTCGCAGTATACCACGAAATCGTCAGTACCTTCTGGTAGAGCTAAGATTGGCGCGTTACAAAGCTTATCCTTCAGTATCTGGAATGCTTCATCCTGTTTGATTCCCCAATCAAACGTCTTATCCTTCTGGGTGAGGAGCGTTAAAGGTTGAGCGATCTTTGAAAAGTCCTCAATGAACCTTCGATAGTAGCCAGCCAAACCCAAGAATTGTCGAATCTCGGTTGGCGTCTTTGGCGTTTCCCAATCCTTGATCGCCTCGATCTTTGTTGGATCCACGTGGATTCCATCTCCATTCACCACGTGCCCAAGGAATTGGACTTCTCGTAGCCAAAACTCGCACTTGGAGAATTTGGCGTACAGTTGTTCCTTCTTTAGCAGCTCCAAAATGGTTCTAAGATGCTGCTCGTGTTCAGCCTTCGTCTTTGAGTAGATCAAGATGTCGTCGATGAATACAATCACGAACTTGTCCAAATATGGCTTGCAAACCCTATTCATTAAATCCATAAAGACTGCAGGTGCGTTTGTCAGACCAAACGGCATAACAAGGAACTCGTAGTGTCCATAACGAGTTCGGAAGGCTGTTTTCGGGATACTTTCCTCTTGAATCCTTAACTGATGATATCCAGATCGAAGATCGATCTTAGAGTAAAAGCTAGAGCCTTGCAGTTGATCGAACAGATCGTCGATTCTTGGCAGAGGGTACCTATTCTTGATCGTTAGTTTGTTCAATTCTCGGTAGTCGATACACATGCGGAAGCTACCGTCCTTTTTCTTGACAAACAGGACCGGAGCTCCCCAAGGCGAGAAGCTTGGTCGGATAAAACCCTTGTCTAACAACTCTTGAAGTTGTGTCGACAATTCCTGCATCTCAGATGGAGCAAGTCTATAAGGTGCCTTAGCTACAGGCGCGGCGCCTGGAACTAAGTCAATGTGAAACTCTACTTGCCTCTGAGGTGGCAGTCCAGGTAAGTCTTCTGGGAAGACTTCTGGGTATTCCCTCACGACAGGGATGTCTTCGATTCTTGGCTCAGCAGCCTCCTTATCCACAATGTGTGCCAGAAAAGCAACACATCCTTTCTGTAAACACTTCCTTGCTTTCAAGCAGCTGATAATCCTTAGTGGTGTGTCACGCTTCTCTCCATGAACCACAATTGTCTCACCATCATCGGTTGGGATACGAACAACTTTCTCGTGACATACTATCTCTGCCTTGTTGCCAGACAACCAATCCATTCCTACCACCACGTCGAAGCTTCCCAATTGGACTGGTAGTAGATCCAAAGTAAACTCACGTTCTCCCAATTCTATCACACAGCCTCTGATTACTTCGTTGGCTTCAACTAACTTTCCATTAGCTAATTCGATCGAGTAGGGAATATCTAACTTATTGGCGGCTAACCCAAGCATATTCTTAAATTCTAACGACACGAAGCTATAATCGGCACCAGTATCAAATAAAACGGATGCATAGCGTTAATTGATAGGGAACGTACCGGTAACAACATTGGGATCCTGGCGCGCTTCCCTAGCTTCGAGTTGGAACACTCTTCCACGGGCTTGGTTCAACGTTGGGCAGTTCTTCTTAAAATGCCCGATTTCCCCGCAGTTATAGCATCCGAGTCTCTGCCCGTTTCCACCCCCATTTCCAGCTGGGGTGTTGTTCTGGTTTGCATTGCCAGCCTGATTCACGTTGTTGCCTCGATTCCCGTTCCCTCCGTAGTTTCCTTGTGGGCGGTTTCCATTTCCACCACGGTTATCATTCCTATTTCCATATCCTCCCTGGCCTCCTCGACCGGCAGGGGCCCAACAAGTGTCTTTCGAGTGCCCACGTTTCCCACATACTTCGCATACTTTTAGCCCACATTGACCAGAATGGTGACGCTGGCAGGCATTACACTTGGGCTGGGTGCCCATGTATCCTCTTCCTCTCCTTCCAATACCAGCTGTAACCTGAGCTGGTGCATTTGGTTCCCCTTTCTTACCAACACTGCCAATACCCTGTTTAAAGTTCGAGAACTTTCTTTTGTTGCCTCCTGATGACTCCACGTGAGTCTCTGCCTTCTTCGTCTTGATCTCATCAAACTTGTTCAAACGAATTGCCTCCTCGGTGAGAGCCACGCTCAAATCGATGGCTTCAGTGATAGTCGCTGGTTTGGAGGAGGTTACCATGCTTATGATTTGGGGAGCCAAACCCCAAATGAAGCGCTCGATTCGCTTGTATTCAGGTGTAACCATGTAAGGAACCACTTGAGATAAGTCGTGGAACCTTTGGACGTATTCTGCAACCTTTGGTCCATCCATCTTTAAATGCCAAAATTCAGTCTCCAACTTCTGAATTTCCGCGCGAGAACAGTACTTTCTGCGCATAAGTTCTTTCAATTCGGCCCAAGTCAGCGCGTAGGCGGCAGCTTCGCCCAGAGTCTGTACTTGCAGATTCCACCAAGAGAGGGCTCCATCCAAGAATAGCCCTGAAATGTATGTGACTTGCTGATCCTCTGCGCATTTGCTCATGCGTAAAACAGAATCGGTTTTCTCAGCCCAGCGGGTAAAGGCAACTGCACCTCCTGTGCCATCGAAGTTGACCGGTTTGCAGTCTAAAAACTGCTTGTAGGTGCATCCCGCACGTATGTTAAAACATGTGATTGGCATTAGCATCATTGCTAAAATCCCCAACTAGTTCATGGTAGGTCCAAATGGCTTGGTATTACCGTGAGGTGGATTGTTGTTGCCCTGGTTAACACTTCCGCTCGCTCCTGGCTGAGATGCTGCGTACTGTGCTATGGCAGCTGCAATGACTTGCTGTAGCTCTGCCTCATTAGTAGGCATTGGCGTTGGGCGTTTTGGCGGCATCTTCTAAAAGATGTGTTCACATTGGTCAGGCCATAGTAAAAATCCCATGTTATAGTACGTACGTTTTACTATAATAGTAATAGTAATAACACATAATATCTCATGTCATCAATACATCACATATATCAATCATCCACATCTCATACCATAACAATGCAAATAAGTAATCAAGCTAAACAGATATGATGAGAATACTGCGATTGTCATACATCAAGA